>VZRE01011397.1:97935-163138 GCA_013396775.1 Cephalopterus ornatus
AAAGAGATTAACCCCCCCCCCCCCCCGCCCCAAACCACAGAAAAAGCCAACCACCACCCAACCCATCTTATTCAGCAAACAGGCAGAAACACTGACTCAGCGCTACAGTGGATACGTATGATGTGTTTAGCTTGCATATGGTCACATCACCTTGGAGTTTTTGCTGGTTTGTGGGTTTGGCCAGAGAGGCTAGAATTTTTCTTTCCACACACTGGTAGGTGCTGTCAGGTAGGTTTGAGCTCTCCAGCTTTTATAATTTGTTCTTCTGCCCTTTGTTATAGTTATGGTTGAATTTGCGGGTAGGGACAAATACTCTTGTCTTGTGAAGGAAATCTTCCAAGGGCAGCACTGTTTTTCTGACTGCAGGCTTTCTGGGGCCTGAAATCTGAACTTGGGGAACAGTGTCACAACCCAGTGTGAATCTCAACCTGCTTGCCTCCTGCCTGCTGCAGGATCAAGACATCATTTGGATCAAGGATCATTTGGACTTCTAGGTTAGGATCTGTGGAATAACTTTCTTGCTGCTAAATTTTTCTACCCGTAAAAAATTTAAAAGGCTGCCCATGTAGACACTTGAAGCTTTACTTCTTAATTCTACCTAGCTTACAGGTATTAGTACAGCAAGGTGTATCATTGAACCTTAGCAAATGGGGCTAGAAAGAACAATAAGTTATTTAGCCTGGTCTCTTTCCCCAAGGCAGGATCAACTAGATCTAACCCTCCTTGACAGATATGCCACAAACCCGCTCTTAAAAACCTCCCATAACAGAAATTTGACACCCTTCCTCAGGTGATCTTTGCCAAGGCAGAACTCTTCTTACTGCTAGAAAGCCTTTCCTAAGGACAAGCCCGGATCTCTCTTGCTGTAACTTAACCCATTGATTTCTTGCCTTGTCCTTACAGGAGATAGAAAAAAGTTTATTTTCCTCTTTGCAAAATGCTTTGGCATATTGGAGGACAGCCATTGCCTCTCCCCATGGCCTCCTGTGGCCTACGCATTCCAAGTCTTTTTAAGTCACCCCCATCCCCCTGGTCTGCTCCCCCCAGCCAAAGACCATGTTTTCTGGATCTCTGGTTGCTCGTGATGCCCTCCTGTGGGCTCTCTCAGGCTGGTATATTGTGGAATAGCTTTTTTTTTTTTTCTTCCCCTTGTGCTGGAATGCCCATAGTTGTCTCTCAGCCAAGGCACACTCGACTTTCAGCAACTAAACCATAATTTTGGTTTAGAAGGCTTTAGGGAGACAATGCATAAATAGTGTCTTGCTACCACTATGTACTCACTGAAAGGGGAAAATGTTGGAGAGGTGCCTGGCTGGGTTTTAGACAAACAGGATTGCTTGGGTGTTTGCTTCCAGGGCAGACAATAGGAGAAGAGGGCAGTTATATGAGTAGTGTATTGTGCCCACATGTGAACTTAGGCCCTGCGGTGCTAAACATGCAAGAGGCATCTCCAAACAGTGTAGTGTTTGAGCCAGAGCCCAAGTATAAAATTCCCGGCATCCTGGCAGCCAAGCTCCTCATTCAGATTGCTTGCATTAGCAAGAGCAAACACCAAAAACTTCCAAGAAACAAGACTAAAAGAACTCCAACACAGTGGCTCTCTAAGCTGCTTCTTTCTCATGCAGCTTTATTTTCATATGACTGTTAGTGTGAATATGAGAAGGAACTTGCTTTCCCCCCACTGCTTTCCCTCCCCTTTACCATGGTGCATTTTAAATCAAGCCGTCCTCTGTAGCTCTGCGGCAAATCTGCACATTTCTGGTTTTGCTCTTTCAGAGGATAATTTCTCCTGTTTAATGAGATCTGAGAATGAAGTCAGGCATGAGTTGGAGAAAGGTCACAGCATGTGCTCAAAGGTATATTAACTACTGTTGGAGCTGGCATCCGTCGACTTCCATGAGGACAAAATTAAGCAGCAAACAGTAAATACTTCCACTAGCACTTTATTACAAGCAGGACCATTTACAATGAATAAGAATTTGAGAACCTTCAAGGATGAAATGGGGATGCTCACAAATAAAAAGAAAAATCTTACTACTTAGGCTTAGAATGTGATTCCAGTCAAGGTTAATGGGGAAACAGTTAATGAAGGGTACAGAATCCAAAGGCTGCATTGATGCCATATTGTGTCTTACACAGGTAATTAATGCTACTGACTACTGCTAAATGGCTCTACCTGAGCACATTTTCTCTAGCAGGAACTTTAAATCCCCCACACCGTATACAGGAGAACTCTCCTGATGCTTTACGACTCCCACTAATGCTGAACAGGCTAAATCAGAACCAATTTCTTCCACTTGTTTCCAGGATGGTGATTTGCATCCATCACCACCATGATACATCCATCATTCAGGGCCCAGTGGTGCAATGGCAAGTTTGGCATCAGCTTCACAAGGGGCAGAATCGGTCCTTGAATGCATGTAGTGAGAGAAGGATCACATTTTTCCATTTAAGCAGTATTTCCACAGCAGGAAATGCTGTGGAAAAAAAACAGCTCCCTCTTGGTGAGACTTTTCTCTATTGTCATCTTCCTTCTGCAATTTTTTAAATTTATTTTTTTGGGGAAAGTCTCTTTTCTAGAAGGTCCAGGCAAATATTGCTGCTCGGTGGCCAGCACTGTGAAAAATGAAAAGCAGATGAAGGTTGAGGTGGCCCGTTAGCCATCCTTGCACCCAGGCAGAGAATAAGGATGCAAAAACCCCACACATCCAGCTATAACCAGCTCCCTCCATTCACATCTGCTCCTGGAAGTTGAACTGTGCTTAGTGCCTGGCGTGGGAAAAGGAAGAGCAAGATGAGATTATTTTGAAGCACAGAGAGGGACTGCATAGGGCTTACACTTGCCGTCTGGTTCTGTTGTTTAAAAATATTTTGTTTTCTTTCTCTTGCACAGAGGCTTTAAAGTAGGGCATTTGTAAACACTGTTCTTTCCACCCAGTGCTCATTGTATTGACAGGAATTGCTTCAGCTGAACAGTTTCATCAATGTGCTCAAGTCTGTTTGTAGGTGGCATCCGGAGGGCAGATTCCACTCTCATCCAAGGCCTAGGCCTATTCCATTACTATCTTTAAAACATCTCCCAGGTGCACTTAGGCATTGCTTTTCTTCCCAATCCCCTCTTCTGTTGTTCTGAACAAAATAGTTTGAAAAGCCCAGGCCAAATCCTCAATTTCTTTTGAGTGAGGAGTAACAGCTTTACAGGATTAACCTCCAGGTTCCACCTGCCCTCACAGGAGGGACAGTTGCTCCAGTGCCATGTAACCACATACCACTGGTGGCTGAAGAATTGCACCTATTTATCGTTGTGTAGGAGGGTATTTCATCAGCCCTTAATTCAACTGATTCCTAAACAGAATGGGGTCAAAGACGGTTGTGCTTCTGAGTCTAAACGGCCTTACCAAGTAGAGGTAAATGTCTCATAAACAGGTTACAGTTTATATCTTTTTTGAATTCCTTGTGATTTGGGATTTATGACCTTCCTGGAAGTCTTGGGCTCTGGATTAGAGGAACAAAAAAATATGCAAGGTAGCTGCTCTACTCCAGCACACGTACCTTCCCCTGCTTTTAAGTGGTATTTAATTTGTTTTGAATTATGATCATTGTGGTGGGCTGACATTGATTGGATACCAGCTGCCCACCAAGCCCTCCTCCCTCAGTGGCATGGGGAGGGAGAAAATAAGGTGGAAAACAAACCTTGTGAGTCAAGATAAAGGCAGTTTAGAAAAACGAAACATCCAGCTACTTCCCGGGAAGGAGTGGTTTCTCCGAAAGACAAATATCTCAATAATGAACGTCCCCTCCCCTTCTTTCTCTGAGCGTCACACGGCATGAAATATCCCTTTGGTCGCTTTTGGGTCAACTGTCCTGGCTCTGTCCCCTCCCAAGGTCTTGTCCACCGCTAGCTTACTGGTGAGGAATGTTAGAGAGACTGCCTTGGTTCTGTGGGAGCACTGCATTAGTAGCCAAAACTCTGCTGTTTTATCACCACCTTTCTAGTTACCAACACAAACCATTCACTGTCAGGGCTGCTATGAGGAAAATTAACTCCATCTTGGCCAGACCCAACACAAATCATGTACGTCAAAGAGTGCCAGTCTCTGCCCCTACAAAATCATGCTAAACCAGTAGCTTTCTACGTGCCATCCTAGTAAGTCTGACCCCGGACAAGCTCCCCACTGGATTCTTCTGTTTATAGGATCTTCCTTGACACAATTTCCGCTCTCTGCAAAGTAGCAGCACAACTGGAGTCTGCTGCACAAGCTGTAGATTTGTCCTCTGGTGTGTGAGGGGAAACCCCCCACTTTCTTTGAGTGGCCTATTCTTGTCCAACTCTTCAACACTTGTGAAGATTGGAGTTCAGTTTATAAATTCCTCCCACTGCATTCAGAAGAGGCTCTTAGAGCGACTGAATGAATCCAAATTATGCTGACAATGAACTTTTTCTCTTCCCTCCCTTCTCTCATTTCTGAATGCTGAACTTTGAAAATCCTAGATTGAGTTTCTATTACTTCAGCTGCATCATTTTCAGGGAGCATACTTGCAATCTGTAAGAAACTGAGTGGCTTTTTGTCTTGGAGAAATGAGTGGGAATTAGAAGTTCACTTAATTCCTTTTCTAGTGTGGTTTATTTTTGTTTGTTTGTTTTGTTATCACATCCTTTACTCATCTACTAGTTGTGCAATACTGGTGGGAGAAGTGGCAGATAAAATGATAATAAGCAGAATAAATTTAGAGATGTTGGAAACTTCACATGAAATGAAATTCGGTTACGCTAATCCTCTTGCCCAGCTTTTGACCCTGTAAGTTTACAAATGGAAGACCTGGCTATTTCCTGCTGTAGCCTAACCCTACTAGCCTTCCTAGTGCTTTTCCTGACACATTTTAAAGCCTTTTTTTTTTTTTTTTTTAAGATGCAACCCATTTTCAATAGTATTTAAAAGCTGTTTCAACTCTATGAACTGAAGTCCTCAGAGGATTTAATCAATCAATGGAACATAGGATTTGGCCCCCTCTGTTCTAAATGCTGATCATAACAATCCTATTCTGCCTAAACTAACATGAGGCTAATGCAAAACTACATTAATAAATAAAAAGCAACACCACCCCCACCTTCTCCTCCCTGCCCCCCAACTTGTTTGGCAAGTGTAGGAGAGTGGCTCATTTGTGAGCAGGAATGCTTAGGAACCTGTTTGTAGGCCGGCTAACGTGAAAATCTTACTAATCCTAGTGATTTTAACTTGCCTACATTCCTTTGAAGGTCTCCCTTCTTGATGGGGATTGAGGTTGTATTGCCATGATGCATTTTTATACTGCATTCCCCAGGAGTTAGCACTCGCCATGGAGACCTGCACTTTGTCTTTTAAGCAGATAAAAAGAGAGGTCAGTCAGATGTAATTCCCCAACTCCTCGTATAAACAATTTAACCGCTGCAGCAACATACTTGTTTGGAATTACTCCCTCAGATTCAATTCCCTTTTCCTGCTCCACTTGTAAAAATGGTTAGTGTCCTCTATAAACTGCTGCTCAGCCAGGTCCAAGGCTTGCTGTGGAGTTGTAGAATAAATGTTAATCTAATACAGGTTACTGGGTCAAATGCAATCACAGGCTTGTGGGAAAAGCTTAATACTGTTCTGCTTCTTCTAACACAGTAAACCTGGATATTATATGATAGGTTAAATACCATTGAACCATGGCAAGAATTTTCTTGAAAGTAGGATTTAGTACAAAGGAAACTACACTGGAAGAGTGACCTAGGATTGACTTTGCTCTCTGAGAGCATTCTAAGAAGCTGAGGTATGCTGTGAAAATTATCTCCCTGAAAACATTAGGTAAAAAAAAAAAACCTAGGTCAGGGGATGGCCAGCTACACTAAGGATGATTCAGCTAATAAAAGGCTGTGTGTGTTTTTACACTGCTGCCTTCTCTCCATAGGAAAGAGCATTTTGCTTTCTTTTCCCCATGCAGTGACTGTGAAGCCAGCGTGATGTGGCTAGCTCCGACTTCTGATATCTGAGATTGTGTAAATACACACTTAAAAATATATATCTTCAACACTCAGATGTGAGTGCTGACAGTTGCTTATTTCCCCCAGGCTGCCTTGTGTTATCCCTTGCTGTCATATCCCTCTCTGTCCTGCAGCGATGGCAGTTTGGCACAATATTTCACCGTTTAGTGCAGGTTCTGTTTGTGCTCGGTACTTCTGAGGTCAGACAGTGGGTGAAGTTGTTAAGTGGAAGTTTGAGGACCCAATCCTGCAGATAGACCTGGCTGACTGTGTGCTAATCTGTACCAGCCCGGGCCAGTCTCTTTCCACAGTGTGTGTTGTCAGCTCCTCCTTTTTTGTGTAGTCATTTATAGTCCTAGTGTTTGATTACAGGATGAGGGAGGCTGGGCACGAAGATGAGAGGTGTTAGGGCCTTCGTTTTATATTTGTTACTTTAACCAACTGAAGTGATAAATCCTGTTAGTGGGAGCACTCTGGATGATACACAGGAATAGAGGACACTTCAGTGTGCCAGGGCTGAGTTGAGCCCAGACACCACTTTGATCAGTCTGAGCTGGTAACAGAGATGAGGCAGCTACACTGGGGTGAAACATGGCATATAAACATACAACTTCACTAGTCAGTAAAAAAACCCCAATCAAACCCCACTGCATCACAGCGCTGAAGTGCCAAAATCCAGCCCCATCAATGATAGTTATATTCACCAGAGCAGTGTTAAACCTCATTTTACGTGTGGGTTGTGAGAGGCAGGGTCAAAACAGCCTGTGGCAGAGGCAGGAACATAGCCAAGTTTTTTGAGGTTGGTTGGTTGGTTTTGTTCGGTTTTAGTTTGTTGTGATGTTTTACACTGAAAACAAGCTTTCTGCACAAGGCTTTGTATTGAGTGCCATGTACAGCTTGGCATATTTCTCTTTTCCACATTTTAATTCAGAAATGTGACTTAAGTCACTTCAGGATTTGCATGCAAGGTGCATTCAAGGTGTGCAAAGAGCCTTTAAAAATGGGTGGGCTATTGAGCCGAGAACTTATCTCCTTTTTGGGGAAAAAAAAATAAAATACAGGTCAACCATAGTCATGCACAGGGAGTTCCTCACTGGGTTGTGTTGGCCCTGTATGTCAGCCAGTCAGATGTTTCCAGGTATCCCGACCCCCACCAGTTTTCCAAAATCAACACAGCTGGGATAGCTGAAGTGCCAGGAGTCAACTTTTACTGCCACCATCTGACCAAGAACCGGAAGATGCTCCCCATGTATTAAAGACAGACAGGACTGTGCTCCCAGAGACCAGGAAAAGAGGAGGTACTGCTCATGTGGCTCTCCTGCAGGGAAATGGGGGGGAAAGGTCTTGAGGAGGCTGAGATTCAGGAAACCTTTGGAGCATTTCAAGCAGAGGATTTGATCTTTTATCAAATGGTGTCAAAGTTTTTACACAAATGTGCCTTTAATGTATTTATTTATTTATTTTTAACAATGAGAAGAAAAACTGCATGTCGTAGCTTATCTGGGGAAGTGTAAGAGTCTGCTGAAATGTGTGCTGAACAAGAGAAAATGCTTTGACTGTGCTATTTTCTGTGTGTTAGCCGTGAGACCCTGCTAACCTCTGGTCCCTGAGCTCCCCCCTTAATTTCATCTTCCATATCCTCTTTTGCCAACATTGTGTTACATCAATCTGCTTCTGAACAGCAAGGCCCTCTGCTTTCCCTCTCCTCCAGGATTAGTCATGTGGTGAGAAAAAACCCTTTTTGCTTTTTCTCCCTATTCCATTCTTCATTGAAGCGTATACTTTTTCCTCCTGTGTGTTCTTCATCTGACCATATTTCTGTCTTCTGCCTATTCCTCATGTCCCTTACACAGGTGTCAACACCTTTCTCATTTCTCTGAGTCTCACTTGTCCTGAAAAATCTGATGCATCTAACACATGTCCCTCTGTGCTCCCAGGGACTACCCAGGACACACCTGGCTCCGTGCAGCTGAAAAGCTGAGAGGAGGAGGATGTCTGAAATCACTGGTCAGTCACTCCTTCCTGCCCAGCCTCCCCTCTAGAGCCAACTTTATTAGCTGATTTTATTCATTGACCAGTCAATGAAGAAATATCAGCTGATTTGCAGCATTCAGAAAGGAAGTTCTGATCCTGCTGAAGGTTAAACCCTTGCTGAATTTAACCTCTGCTGTCTCACTTCCCTTGTACTGTGTGGTGCTGTTGTGCGCTTTCAAAAAATGTGTTTATGGGAAGAAAAGAGGAGAAATGTCTCAATAGTTACCAGATACTCACTCTGTAAGAATTTTGTGTTTTGCTTTTTAAAAATCCTGTTTCCTTCCCCAATGCTTCCTCTGCCCAAGTGCTCAGTAACCCAGGCTCTAAAGTACTGTAGCTAAAACTGGAAATGCTGGCTGGCGTGTAAGCAAAAAGCAAGCATCTGATTATTTTTTTACCTCCCTTAAAAAAAAAAAAAATTGTATGGCAGCTCTAATCCACTTTTTCTAGCTGGTGGATCAGTTCTGTCCATTAAGATTTCTTCATGTCCTTCACCACAGGACATGCTCTTGGCACAGCAAGAGCTGTGTGTCTCACCAGTAGCAAATTGTGTCCCTTGTTGGGTCCTGAAGCTGATGCGTGAAAGGCAGAAAGAAGGCTTGTAGGGTGTGTCTTTTCCCTTCGAGGGATAATTAAAAAAAAAACTGTGACATTTTAGAAGGCCATTTGCTAAGCTCTGCATGTTCTGTGTATTTTAGTGTGTGAACAAATTAGATTATGAAAGGTAATGTATTAGTGATTTGACAGTAATGTGGAATCTTGGAAGCATTAATCGCTAATGCGTGTTTCATAATTTCAGCTAAATGATCTCAGCTGAAATGCAAGAGAGGCAATTGAAAAATTCCTTTAGATTGCAGTCAAACTTGGTACTGTAATGCAGATTACTTTGATTTACTGCAAAATACTGCAAGGCACTAGGAAATGTTCACAGCAGCTGTGTTTAATAGTTACAGTAGAGATGTGTGATGAAATGGCAAATTCATATATGTATTTATCCTATAAAATATAAGCCTCATTCTTCATCTTCATGCTACATACTAAAAAGAAACCCAACCAAACCGCAGGTTACAACATAGTATTTTCTTTTATTATTTGTGTTAGCAAAATGGGTAGATACTGTAACTGAGATCAAGGGTGTTACTTGCTTTCATATTTTCATGCGGAGGTTAGCTTGCTGAAATCCAGGGTAGCAGCTGAATTCTGCAAAGTTTTATTCTCTCAGTGCTGTAACAATCTGCCTGCAATGGCAGGTTGTGCAAATCTTCATCTCTTCCTCCTTGTGGGACTCAATCAGCAAGGAGAGTTGACAATGACATTTAAATGGGCGTAGTTAGGTTTTAGAGCTAATGCGCCAGCAAAATGAATTCACATCTCTCCTGCAGCTCCCAGTGGACTCTACACCTCTCCTGGGGGTCGATCCTGGCTGTAAAGTTAGTCATGGATGTTCTTAAGCTACATGTTTCTTTTTGCAATCGGGGGAACAAACTCCTTTACTTTATTTGACGTGAAAGCTAAGATTTTTTAGGTCTCTCATCTTAGCTACTGTGCAGAAAGACACCTGCTTGCTGAGTCGTCACTAGGCTGTGGTGTTCACCTTCAGCTGATGAATCCTGCACTGTGCATGGATTAAATATCTCTTAAAGCCAGTTCTATTGGTAACTGACTCTGCTGTTAGTTATGAATCGATGCTTCCACGGTGCAGATTTTCTTCAAGTAATCCTCTTTCTGCTGAGTAATACTGGTGACCTCAAGGAGACTTTATTCCTCCCTCTTTTGCCGAATGTCTAATGTATGAAGTAAGGTTTATTTGGAGAGTAAAGGTGAGAGGACTGGGCTCTATTCCAATGGCAGCAATATTGGCAGTGAAGTATTAAGATGATACCTGACTCCTCTTTTATCAGAAGCCATGGAGTGCTGCTGTTTAATGCATATTAAGTAGTGGAGAATCATAAAAAAGAAATTTCCCCACCGAAATTACATTATTCAGCTTGAAGAAAACCAAGGTTAGTCCTCATAAAGCCAGAATTCTTTTCAAATCAAGAAAATATTATACATCATGTAAAAACTACCACGCTTGCCATGTGACATTTCTACCTCATTGGGAACTCTCTGGATGGCCTCTATTTCCCAAGTCAATTGCAACAGCCCAATAAATAAATGGACAGATTCTGTTTATAAAGAAATTTTAGCAGAAGCAATATGGACTCTAATTCCAATACAATGCTAGAAAACTGATGAGTTTCTTTGTGTAAAACCTTTAAAAGGACTCAGTGGGCTCTTTATGTCTGCCCAAAATGAGCTTTTCAAGCCTGTCCGTGAAATTATGATTGTCCCAGCAGCTTCCATAAATGTCTCTCTGTATCGCTATGCCTTTTGACCAGTGCTGCTGAGTTTTCAAGAAATGGCAGAATCTCTCATTCTCCTTTTTAAACTGGATAGTACTTAAAAGAAAAAGGATGTCTGCATTTGAGCTAAAGTCCAGACCGAGTCTGCATGGGTGCAAAGAGAGAGAGCAGAGATTTGCCTTTCAGAGTACCATTTTCAACCCCTTTTATATGATTCATTCATTATTACACTTGATTGGTTTTATAGAGCCCAAGGAAGCACCTGATGCTTTTAGGAACATGTAGAAGGCATCTTCCTCGCCTTGAAGAGTTATTTTCCCACTGGGTGTGTCCATACCGGGTAATGGAAAGCAGCTCGGACTCCTCAGCCGGCAGATCCCTCCAAGGGAAAAGCAGCATTGCTGTGAAGGACTATGGATGTGGTGGTTATTTTGCCGAGACTCGTGGCCAAGCCCTGGCCAGGTGCCACAGGAGCGTGGCCCTGCTGCCTCTGAGCTGCAACTGTGGAGCTCCAGTAACTCTACACGGGGTGGGTGCCGTCGTGCTCTTGGCAGCCATGTGGGCAGCTGGCCCTGCTCTTCCTTGCTAGGTGCAGACATCTTGATATCGGTGATGTTTCTGCCCAGATACAAAGATTTCTTGGATCAGAAGAGGCAGCCCCGTTCTTGCAGTGGAAACAACCCCCCCACCTCTTCCTACTGCTGTTGAGGCTTGTTTATTTTTGTCTTCGTTTAAGTATTAGTGCTTGCAGCAGGAAATGCATGATTTTAGAAAAGGGCTTTAAAAGTATCTGAAGTGTTTTTCACGTTGAAAATTAGTTTTTAACAGATAACACTAATAGATCAATTTTTGTGAGAAAACGTCACTTTGAAATGAGAATGTGGAAAGTATTTTAATTTTTGTGGCTAGTGTGAAGAATTAATTGTGGAGAGACAGCCATCATAAAGTTTCTTGCATCCTAAAACAGCAAAAAAACTCAAACATCAAAGCTAAACCCCCAGCTAAACTGGAATAGCACAGCATCCTGTCTTTTCACAGTTGTATGTTGAGTTTACCTCTTGTCCCTTTGCTTTTTTTCTTGCTGTACTGAATCCAGAGTCAGATTGAAGGTTTCTCTCCTGATACCCACATCCCATGGGTTTTAAGTATCTGAGATCACAATAGCGTGACCCTGCATGTCAGATATGTTACTATAACACAGCAAAATTCCTTCAACATTATTATAGTGCTTGTGATTATGATCAGAAACATTTGCTGACATTGAAAATAGGATCAAGGTCATTTGTCAAGGCAGTTTATGTAGTTTACCTTCATAAAATTAAAACAACAGTCAGGTTTTCAAACAGCTGTAAAGTAAGCAAGACTTTTGAAAGAAATGCAAAGGCAATATAACATTTAATGAA
This sequence comes from Cephalopterus ornatus, assembly GCA_013396775.1. NCBI lineage: Eukaryota > Metazoa > Chordata > Aves > Passeriformes > Cotingidae > Cephalopterus > Cephalopterus ornatus. The sequence continues at coordinate 109,722 of VZRE01011397.1, forward strand.
AAGTTGGCATTGTAAACAAGTAACAAGCAATATCAGAAAATACAACTGAAGCAAACCTTAGCTCTGCTTCAGGAAAAAAATTATGTTGAAAACTTGGAAATGAGTTTGCCAAAAATGTCCGTATAAATGGAAAATGAATGACAATTTTCTTTATTATACAGCATAATGGGGGTAAGGACAGGGTGAGTAATAACAACAAAACCATCATGTAGTTTTGTTCAGATCTTTTAGTGTTTTCGGATTTAATGATAGAAGGTGTTAGAAAGATGAGAGCATTTTTGATGGTATCTTAATCAGCAGCTTCTCTGCACCAAAAAAAATGTGGTGTGGATTTTGGATTCAGCCTGTCCCACAGAAGGCTTGGTTTTTATCTGGAGGCATCAGGTCAGGACAAGAAAGACTATCTGAAAAATCCTGAGAGCTGTGGAAAGAGCTTCAGAAGAAATGAAAATATATCTTATTTATATAAGAACAGATTGTGGTTAAGCTGCTAAGTACCACTTGAGACTCAATTCAACCCAAAGTAAAGACACCAACTTTCTAACCTCTCCTCATTTCCCCCTTTTATTTAAGGGGATGCTCCACAGCCTGCACCCAGCTCTCCTTGCTGCTAAACTCTGAGCAGCCTGTAAAAGCTTTCCTGAAAACTGGTTGGAACAACACAGCCACTGCCTGACAAGTTTTCTTCTTGTCTTTGGAAGCCTCAAGAGTGGTTCTACCAGAAGGGGTTTTGTATGTAACCCAATACATCTGCCACCTGTCTGCCTCTGTAAGTGGCAAAGAGAGATTGGCAGTCCCCTGTGAGAGAAATTGAATACTCCAACAGCTCCTAAGAGCCTACATACAGCAGCAAAATCTGGATTTTTACATCCAGGTTGTGGCTAGAGGGATAGTCTTGAATATTTTGCTATTTTTCTTTTCTTTGTACTTGTATATTGAAAAGTCTGGTATTTGTTTCTTTGTGCCAGCTTGCCCAGATCACATTCTGGCAATACCTGAAGAGTGCTCAGAACTGCAGAGGATGCTCAGCTGGCATGAGCCTCCAAGCGTCATCAGCTTCATCAGAATGGTGCTGAGTTACGACAGAGAATTCTGCTTATTTCAGGATGCCATCTCACAGGGACAGGTCAAAGAGCACAAACAGTAACATGTCATAGTGAAGGTTAGATTGTATTCACAGTTCAGAGGATAATTTTTTTTCTTTTTTTTTTTTTTCACTCAGACCTGTAAAAGGTACTGTCCTGGTTTTGGTGGGAGCGTAAAAAAGTTGTGTGCTGTGCTGTGATACTGTCCTGAGTATTTTGTGTTCTGCCTTTTTTGTTTTCCCCCACGTACACTTTCATTAAGCAACGTAAATGTTTTTGCTCCTTAGAAAAGCAATTCAGCAGTTTGTCTGTTGGTTTGTAATGTGTCAAGCAGAATGCAAGGTCTCCAGTACATCAAGAGAGAGATTAGGAGTTTTCACATACCTGCACAGGAGAAAACTTCTGGGTTTTGTTTTCCAGAACAAAAGTCATTGATTCAGGAGAAAACAGCACGGCAAGGTCCACTAGTTGGATGTCTAAAATACACAAATATAGGCTAAAGAAAAGATGCACATGATCAATAGTAAACATAAATCATCAGTGGAAGTGTTTCCCAAGAGATGTGATAGATTGAATATTTAAATGAATACTTTCTGAATGGAAGAAATCCCTGAGGTGGATTCTTTGCTCTGGATTAGAGAGAAGGTCAAATGATTATCTAAAAGATAAATGGTCCTGCCTGGGCTTAAAATTCACGTATTTATTAAAAATAAACAAAATACAAACAGATTTACAGCCTCATCTTCTCTAGTACTTTGGGGAAGAGAATGCAAGCCTGCACCATGATGTGTGTATTGTCTCTCGGCACAGGAAAAAGCAGTGTTGTCTTTGCCTCTCAGACAGCAGGATTTTGTGAGTGTGTGCAAAGACCTGTCTGAAGATGGGGCCTTTATTAGAAGTCTGATTGATAAATAAAAAAGATAGTTGCTAAGTGGTTTTTAAGGTGTCTGTTTCAGAGGTGGAACGGTCTCTGTTACTTCAACAATGGCTTATCATCAATGTAGATAATTAAAAATAAGAAAAAAATGTAAAAAAATATGTATTTATCTTATATGGATATGTAAATACATATATATATGTGTAAATTTGTGATAATTTTGGCTACTTCAAACTGTAGGCTGTTTAATTGGTGCTCCTTAAATGAGATTGGTTATGTGATATGTAATGAAATTCTGAGCTGCATAGCCAGTAAACAGACACCTGAATTTACTAGCTACACTTAAAAATGTGGGCACCACCTTTAAGCAGAATCGTAGCATCAAGCGGATGTTCTTATGTCATGCTCATGGGGATAACATCCCAGGAATCCAATCCGTGGTCTGTTTGATGTAGGGAGAGCACAGGGTCCGCTGAGGCTGCTGAAAACCCATAAATAGCGCTGGGATCTGAAACATATTTCCAGACAAAACTTGTTCTGCCTCCCAGTAAGCAGTAATTTTCAATCACCAGATTTGTGTTAGAGCACTGTGTATGAGATCCAGGTGTAGATAAATTCAGTGTTAAATGGGCATCTCTTTGTGGCTTGGTTTGAAATGAAGTGAAGAGCAATGTGTGGGCTCATCCAAATGAGGTACCTTAGAAATTGAAAACACTGCTGAGAGAAGCTCTTAGGGCAAGTTCTTTAACTCTCTAGCACTTAATTTCAGGGAAGTGTTGGGTAGCTGAAAACCATTCAGTTTTTGATGGTTTCGGAGTGGATTTTGTATGGCTAATTTTCTGCCTTAAGATATCCGTGCTCTATTCAGTCTTACCTTCATACAGTCTCAGTGAGGGCTGCTGCATGTAAAATAGTCAATGGGGACAGAAATGAGCTCGTTCCTAGGTGAAAGCATAATATGATATGCTGATGCTTCTTTTATAATGAAATCTCTTTTTCCTTGGAGAGGAAAGGAATGGCGAAGGTGTTTGCCTGCTTTTGTCTTGTCTCCTGAAAATACCATTAAGCTTTGACAGAATATATTATGGCTTCTGTTTTAATTTGGAGAAATAGTTTTTTTACATGCATTAATTTCCTTTCTTTCCTAAGAATTAGCTACTTGAGGACCTGATCCAACATCCATTGCTGTAAATGAAAAGCTTCATCCAACTGTAAATACTGGATTCCCGTTTGCCTATTTTTGACAAGATTTTCCCATTGATGGAGTGAATCTAGAGGTTGGCTCAAAGTCATGCTAAACATGGTGATTTCCTTCTTTTTTACTCTGTGTCAGTTTTGAGTATCTCTATTTTAAAAGGAAGTCTGAGATTTTAATTTATTTATAACACAAATGTCAGACTTGAATCAAATTCTTCTCTTAGATCTTCACTTCTCATAAGTCTATAACAGAAATAGTAACAAAACCACCTGAAGCATCCATTCATATACCTAGAAATAGTTTATGGGACACTGAAAGACACTGATGTTATCTTTTTAATATTGTAAGGAATAATCCTATTAAAGAAGAAACAAGGAAAACTGTTATGCCCACAAGGCAGAATTATCCAAAGTTGATTGGAGGAGCTCAGGTTACTCTACAAAGCCCAAGCTGTGTGCTGGCCTATCTTTCCATCAGAGCTTGGTGAATGAGCAATCATTTGTGGATTCTGCTCATCTCTCTTTGCAAACTTTGTTCAGTGGAATTAGATACAACTTTGACAAATTAGAAGTGCCCCTTAGCCCCACTGTCCCTGCCACAGCACAGTCTTCCAATTGTGCCTGGTTTTCTGAAGTTGGGCAGCGTCAGAGCCGTCAATGGCAGGCCTTCCACAAAGCTACACTTTTTAATAAGGGAATCTGTCAGCACTGGCTTCGCCAGGTCTTGCAACCTTCTCTTAATCCACAGTGCAAACTGCCCTTCCCTCTGCCTTCCCTCCGTTGCGATGTACTTGGACTCTGAAATAAATATCCCCTTTGTTTACAATGTGCCCGCAACAAAATTAAACTTTGGGATTAATTGCAGTTCAGAATGGGCTGTGTTTCATCTTTCCTTATAGCACAGGTTTGGGATTAAATAAAACTCAGCCACCTGCCTAACGAATGTCTGTAGCTTTTGTTGCTGAATCCCTGGTTTTGCTCATAGTTTCTTAAAAGATGGTACTGGTTACTGAGCTTTTTTATTTTTCAGAAAAGTTAATGGAAATTTCAAGCAGTAGCCTTTGGGAGCAATATATCTGCAGTTGACTTGGTGTGGAGGGAGAGTGGGACTGAGCAATATGTTCCAGCTCTACATAAAATCTGTAAGCAGAACTGGACCGAGAGGTTTGTGGTTCAGCACAGGAAACCAGCACTGCTGAATTGGGTGCCACCACTGATTTATACTGCTCAGCAGTATGAAGGGAATCTCTCTGGCCCAGGGTTTTCTAATCTGTACCTCACCTTATTTATTTTTTTTTCTTTCCCTCCTTGTAAAGAGTATTTGTTAAATCTGTCATACTGGTAGGACTGGAAATTAGCAGCATATTCTGTCACAGAATGGAAAATCACAAGTTCTTTACTCTGCCCTGGCACTTCTTGTGTGCCCATCGCCACCCCATCTGCCCCAATGTGGAGGAGATTTTGGTCTTAAAGGGGTTGGGAAGTTACTTTATGGTTCTCATCTGAACCTGTTTGCTGAGATGGGTTGTTGCTGCAGTAATGAAACTTAAGCATCTGCTTGCTGGATCTGTAGAGAGTGGCCTGAGACAAGTCCTTTAGTTCTTTACAGGCAACAGAACCCCCTGCTTGATTAGTAATGAATTCTTCTACGTTGCTTTGACTCATGATATTTCCACAAACTGTCATCTGGGATTGTGATGTCCCTTGACTGTTCATTAGAGATCAGAAGATGAACTTGTTGCTCTCTTCAGAAAACATCATCATTGACACCCCTCACTTCCACTGAGAATAAAACTTCCCCATACAACCAAATGTCATCTCAGTTTAGCTTTGAAGGAAAATCAAGGCTATCTGCATTCTGTGTATATCTGTGCATGAGCCCCCCCCACTTCATACAGCAGTTGAGTGTTGTCCATTCTTAATCCTGTGTGAAATAAGAGTTTTAAGTTCAAAGGTAACTAAGTTCTCCCAATGTTGGGGAAAATAAGAAACTGGATGGGGAAGAGTCACAGTAACAGAACATTTATTGGATGCATGGTTTCAGTATGTGTTCACAAGTCATTTAACACCAGAGAATCCACACAGGAAGGAATCTCATAATACTCTGCAGCCGGAAAACCTTCAGACTCTTGTGCTGTCTTAGACGCAGAAGTCAATCAACCACAAGAACCAAATAAAAAAGAAACCAGACTTCATTAGTTTCAATACTCATGGCACTATTTCTTTCATTTATGGTTGTTCTGGAAGTGGAGATGGCTTTCCAGTGATGCATGTGCTCCACGCCTTCATCACCTCGGGGTTAGCACTCAGTGCTTGGGGCTGCTCTCGCAAAGGACTTCAGCAAGTACAGCCCGCAGCAACCTTTCTCTTGAAGGTCACCTACTATTAGCCCATAAATCTTGAGCTTTGTGCTCTGTTCTGGCTACCTGTTTATTTCGGGATATAATTCAAGGTGTTGGTTATGATCTTATTAAGCCCTTAAAGGCTCAGGACAAGGTTAGCTGAGAAAATTGCTTCTCCCTCCCATCCCCACTTCATGCTCTATCATGGGAGTTATGATCTGTTGGGTTCCTGTGATTATTCTCCCTGCGGTCAACAACAAGGCTTTGTCACTACCAGGATGTGTGCCTCCGAAACAAGTCTCCAGCAGCCTGGAAAAGTCCAGGTTTACAGAATTCAATATGAGGCAAACAACTTGAATTAACATTTTGAAATTTCGGTGGCTTTCTTTTCTGCAGAAGGATCCAGGAGCTCTGTTCTCTGGTGGTGAACGTCGTTGTCTCTGGTACTTGCCGGGTTTTGCCTTGTTACTGCTGAGTGCCCCGCAGCTGTGGTGTGTGATTTTTGCAAAAGCAAAATGGATAAAAGCTCTAGTGTTAATACTTGTTGTTTTGCAATGAAACATGGCAGATGAGATCATGCCCTGTGACTGCTCATGCTGTAGCTTGGGAAACATGGTGCAGTGAAGCCTGAGAACTGAGCTCCAGAGACAGCTGGGGCAATACTGGAAAGGTCAGTGGAGAGTGCTGGAGGATTGACGAGCTCCTCAGTGAGGTGCTAGAGGCCGAGAAAGGCATGATAAGAAATTAAAGCAGTGAGGCAGTGAGAGGAGGTAAGAATTGGGTGCTTGGAAGTTCCCTTGAGGACTTTGTTAAGAAAAATTTCGCTGCAGACTTAGGGAGGGGGGGAAATGCTTTTTTTTTTATTTTTGATGGTGCAAACATTTCTTTCTCTGTTAAACCTTCAAGGTCCTTTATGTCAACTCTTGTACATTTCAAAAAAAGTGCATAAAGAACCAGTAAAAAGTAAACTAAAAGATGCAATACCTGCTGGGTTTTGCTTTTTGGCTTTTTTTTTTACATATCTTTATCTCCTAACAGCTGACCTTACAGCATCAGTAGAGCCACCTTCTGTGGCTGTTTCACTGCTAAGCTCTTTCTACCACACCTGTTTAATTTGCTTGTGTTTGGCAGCTATTAGAAAGGAAATTAATAGCAATATTTTACATTTTATAAAAGAAAATGTTATATCTAACCCACTCCCTTTGTGCATAACACGATCTTAAAGGTCTCACTGATATTTGTGTTATAGATACAGTTTTTGCATCATTGGGTGGTCTTGACTTGCATGGCACAAGTTTTGTAATACCTGGAGCAAGCAGGAAGAGTCAGCGATACCTTTTCAGTGTGGGACTAGCCACAGAATGACAGTATTTGCAACAACTTTTGCGGTTTTAAAGTATTTGTTTTTCTTCTTCATTAAAACAGAGGCAAGGGCTTTTGAGCATTTCACAGGAGGGAATTTTATGAACGAAGTCAGGTTTGTGATTTCTTTCCTTCCCGCTGACAGAGCAGTCCAGGCCAGGCCTCAGGGATCTTCCTTTTGAGAACTTCTCTGAAATAGATATTGCTGTGAATTGTTCCCACAAAACCAGCATATTTTGATCAAAAAAAAATATTTTGCTAAGAACTGTTCTGGGCAGTTCCCCTCTTGAGTGGCTTAACTGTTTTAAGTCAGTTTTCCATGGTAGCAAGCTGCCTGTGATGCAGGCTCTGCTCCTGCAGCCTTTACCTTCCTTCAGAGCGACATCAAGAGCTGTTCCTTGTTACACTTACCAGGGGAAGAATTTCCTGTTCCCTTATTCCATCAAATTATATAAATGAAATAGTGGTATAATTCTCGCTCATCAATAGCAATACGTTTACTCATTATCTATGCCAGACTGAAGGCATGTAATTAAACTATACAAAGGACCTTGAAGAGATGTTAGCATTTTAATATTGAGAAGTAGAAATATTCATGGAAGGCTGAATCTCGATTTGTAATTTTACTGAGGTCACTGCAGAGCTTGTGACCATGTGTGATATTAGCTACACTTACGCATATAATAGTGAGCCACACTTAAACTCAGCTAAAACCAAGTGAGATGCTGGCGATCAAACCTGCAAGCACCTGCAAAGAGGATATTAACAACTGAAAAAATGATTCAGTGCTTAAGCAAAAACTGTGGAGTTACTCCTGCTTTTCTAAATGCTCTGCTGAAGGATCTTTCACCCACTTACTGTGTTCAGGAGATCAGTTTCAAATAACCATAAAGTCGCACCAAATTAGAAGTTCTGTGTGATAAATTAATGCGAAACTGGTGCGAAACTTGACTATGCTGACCAAAAGTTGCTTGGAGAGCTGGGCCTTGTTCTGTTGAGAAAAACAAAGTAGAAACTCTAAGGTTGCAAATGCCTGTGGACGGAAGAAGGCGTTCACGCTGAGTTGAAAGCAAGTTTCCCATGACCGTTGTGTTGAATCTGGAGCTGGCTCTGCCATAGGCTTTTTGGCTCCAGGATTTTTCAAATCAAGAACCCTAATGTCCCCTAATAAGTAATTGTCTGTTCAGCTCAGTGAGCTGAAACTTTGTCTGGGAGGAGACTTGGAACAACCTGCCAAGCAAAATTGTTCCAGCACTACATTAATGCACTGCATTAACTGATTTTGGGGGCTTTTGCAGAAACTTGGCAACCAGTGGGCTTTGTGCTCAGTGCTAGTAGTGCATCAGCTAGGTGATGTATCTGAAAAGGCCAACACCAGCCACGTTCTCCATTGAAACAAATGGGAACTATGGCACTGAGCACATCAAAAAAAAAAAAAAAGTTGGAGTTGGGTTCTGTTGTGTATGTCATCATATTGGCCTAAGTTTATATGCAGGTTATGTGCAGCAATAAGAACCAGCATTGTTTTATACTGTAGATGTACTCTGTGGGGATTAAGCCTTCTCAACTTACACAATGTGAGGGGAAGGTGCGATGTTTTCATGATGAGACCTTCAGATCATACTCAGTAGGAGCTCCAGAAGAAATTTGGCTCAGGTGCTGTCTCTGTAAGCGGCTCTACACAGTATTTTCCTGGCAGTGATAAAAGTTTGGATTATATTTAGCCCAAATACTGTTGTTTTTATTTGCATGGTTATTTTTAACCTGCTGAATTATCTGGCCAGCTCTGTAACAGCCGTGTGGAAAGAAGTTATCTCAGACAAGTGCTGCTGCAAAAGATCACTGAATGTCTGGGCACTGCTTCAACCACCAAAAGAAATGTAATGTGCAGTGTGCACCTAAGCATGTGCTCTTGTTTGTGTTCAGAGATACAGCTGTTTCAGGTAGCCAAGGTGTTCCCAAACCTGCCAATCTGTCTCTGCTCTCTGCTGTCACTCTCCACCCACCAGTCCTTTGTCTGCAACTTTCTCAGGAAACTCATTCAGCCTTTAAAAACATGATTTTGTAAACTGGAGAATTTCTCATGAATCTACAGCATAAGGGACAGTGGACTTCTTATACCTGCCATAGCTTGGAGATGAGGAGGCTCCAGTTGTGCTGTGTCCTTTCTACAGCTGTTCCTGTGACCTTCTTGGGGTAGAATTCTCAATCAACAATTGTTTTATCTTTTGTTTCGTTCCACCTTGTGTTTTTTGCAATTCAGATAAACTACTGAAAATGAATCTTCTCTCCCTAAAACAAAGTGGTCCAGCGATAAGTAACGCCCAGAGATTGTGTAAAACATAGCTTTGACTTTGCAGAAGGAATAGATAAACATTTCTTTGTAGAAGCAAAGTCTATCCCACAGTCAAGTCTCTGCTGTGACTGACTTGCATGCTAAATTTTTCCTTGCTCAAATGGTTTTCTCAGGGGGGCAAAGTGCTTCCCTGAGCCAAGGACCAGGCAGTGTGGGATGGGGCAAGGGCAGCAGTGATGAGAGCTGCCTCATAGAAAGGGTTGATAATTGGGGTTGTGGTTTTTTGGGAGAAGTCAGGGGAATTCTCAGAACTGGTCTCTCTGCCTTTGAACCCTTGATTATCCTTCAGCTAGGGAAAAAAATATCCTACTGCTCCATATGTTTTGTTTGGATTTTCTTTTTATTTTTTGTAGCTGGCATTTATGATATACTAAATATGCTGAGCTGGTCATTATGAGAACTATGGCAATATATTGCCCGAGGATGTGATCTCTTCTCCTGTTTTACAGTCTGTGCTTTTGAGGTCTCTGATTCCCCAGATTAGGAATACTACAAATTAAAAGTGATGCCTATTTCAGTCTCACCGAAATTCTACCCCATCTCTAAATGAAGGTTAAGAATCAGGAAGAAGTGCGGTATTTGGAAGAAATACTGATGACAGAACAGCGCATTTCTTGATTCACAGTTCCTTACAAATTACTGATTGATTTTGAATATCTTTGCATGTTGAATTAAAAAGAAACCGCTCACCATATGGATGCTATAAGTTAAACTGCCATGTTGCAGAAAACTCTGGTGAACATATTGGGGAAAATAGAAGCATTTGGTCTTTAAAGATTTTTTTTTTTTTCTTTTCTTGGAGGGGGACAATGACACAATTTTAATCTGAATCTATTGTAATTATTTTTTAACTTGTTCACCCTCTGTAGTTCTGCAACCTCAGGGCAAATATGGGATATTGCATTTCTGGCCAGGCACCACTGTTCAGATGTGATCTGAGGTGGCATATCTGCAGATACCTGCACTTCTGACTTCCCTACAGCTGCTTGTCAGGTCAGGATACACCATATGCCATGGCAGAATTCTCATCTTTGTGCTGGAGATGCTAAGTCAATCACGTAGTTCTTGCTACAACTTTTGACTGATGACAGAGCTGTCTTGGACAGAATATACTGTCCCTGGTACCTGAGTTGACATATTTAGAGTATGTTCCAATATCTCTCTGTAGCACCACACTGTGCCACCAAAACCTCTCCCTTAAAGTAATAGATTTGCAACATCTGGCTGTGCAGTTGCCACTCTAAGTTATTTCCCCAGATGCAGAAAGTGGCAGCAGTCCAAGAAAGATCCAGTTTACTTTAACAGGCTCGTGAAATCCTTCTGTACTCTACTTTTCAACAGTCACAGTGCATCCTTCAGCCGTTTTTGAGTTGTGGCTTCAAAAACACTCCTGTGAAGCACAAGCTGTTTGCTAAATGGAGAATCAAGGCATGGGGCAGAACAACATGGAATTTGCGGGTGGGCACAGATATGCCCGAACTTCCTTTGTTTGTGATCCTGGTTAGCTGGCTTTGCCATGTAGCCAAGCTCTAAGAACAGAGAGAATACAATACCATGACTCAAGTCCCTGTGCCCAGCCAGGGTTCCTCTGCCAGACTGTACTGTGTGAGCCTCGTACAGCAAACCTACTTTCCTTAAAATTTTCCTAAGAAGCTGTGCTTCTTCACTGGCAATTAGTCCTGCAGTTTCTGTAGCTTTCACTGCAGTCTTGTCATGTCCTCAACCCTCTGCAGAATGTGGCTCAGCATTTCCCACCTTCCCGGTGCTCCTGGATGGACCTTTCCTTCCACAGACGAGCTACAAGTGATCATGGATGTAGTAACTCATCCTTCTGAATTGCCTCAGTGACAGCAAGAACTAGTGATGACAGCCTGATTTAAAGTTGTCTGTAATATAATGAGCATAACCATAAGTAGAGGGGAATTAGCCAATTACTGTTGCTTAGGGATCGCTTTGTGAGGTTACTCTAAATTAATTGTTTGGGAGCTGAATTAGCGTCAGATGCCACCAAGGGACAAGTGGTTAATTGTAATGAGTTTTTGTGTTATGCCACTCCCTAACAATGAGGCTGTTCTTGGGAACGAGGCATGTTATAATATATGTCAGGAAAAAAGGTGTCCATTATAAATAGAGGTTGGAATCAACTCAAGATCATGTAATTTGTTGTTAGAGATAGCCTCGAAAGAGAACTGAAGATATTTCAGTATATTTAGCAGATGCTTATTAACTGCCAAAATGGAAAGAGTTATGCAAACTTTTAAAGGAGAGAGAGAGTGTCCTCCCTCCACCCCCTACCCTCTGAAGGCTCAGTGTGTGTGTGTACATAAACCCAAAACATATAAATGGCCCAGTTGACATGTTGTGTTGTGACAAGTCATCTCAGATTGCGTCAATCATATTGCCTTATGCTATATTAAGTGACATACTAAAATGTGATTGATACAACATGAAATGACACATCATTGTACAAAATATCATCTGGAAAATTTAGGAAACTACCAAGGAGCGGAAGCTGACTGTGGCCTTTCAAGTTTTGAGGCAGGAAAACTAAAGAAGTAAAAGAATCTCCCTGGAATCAGACCTGCTGCTGCCATTGAAAATAAGGTTAAGTGTGCTCCACTACCTGAATCTTTTTATGGGTAATTAGTGGGTCGGTTTTAAAAAATGCTCTTGTTCCTTGGGGACTGACAGGTATAGAACGGTTTGAATTGAATTTCTCTGAACCACTTGGCACATCATTAATCATTAGTGTATCTGCACCATACAAACAGGGCTGCGAGCTAAATGCAACCAGTTTCAGTTCAGGGAAGAAAAAAAAAAGCCCTTTCAAAACAAAACCAAACCAGACTGTGTTCCCTTTCTCCATCTGGGTTCTGCTTTCCTCCCACTCCTGCTCTTTTTAATTTTTCTGGGTTTTTTTTGTACAATGACTGAAATCTTGAATACTGAGATGTCTCTAGACCCCATCACAAAATCCACTGGGGCCTGGAGTGATGGCATGGCACAGTTTCTCTGAGCACCCAGCTTGAAGCTGAGGGTGACTAAGACCTTCCTCCCCCATACCTGCTTGGCATGGCCCCCGGGCTCTTGCTCAGGCACCTGAGCAAACTAACCTTAAGAACGTATGCTCGTAGCATTGTGTTATACTGACTGCTGGAGCAAGTAAAAACTTCCTGGAAATGGGAATTTCTCTGATATGAGAGTAGTAAAGTTAACAGGAACTTCTGAATTATGTTGGCTTCACCATTAGATGCTTGCTAATGAGATTTAGGAGTTGCTTTCTTACTCTTGCTGGGAAAAATGGTCAAGAAACAAAAGTTCAAACCTAACTTGATGCTGCCAGTGGGTAATAACATGTAGAATAAACCCAAACATTTTGAACATGAAGACCATAGTCCGCTCCAGATTTCAAACAAACAAATGAAAAAATCATTGGCTATATCTTTTTATCATACTTGAAAATGGAATAAAGCAGAACAAAAGTCAGTTATCCAGTAACTTTTTCATTTTAGCAGCCTCTCATTCCTTTCGTTTTAGTGGTGGAGGCTGAGGTTTTTCCCTGATGGAGAGATAACAGTGATAAGTTGTTCTTTCCAGAGACAGGAGGGTTGTGTTGGAGATGATATTGTTGCTGCTGTCTGAGCCTTATTCCTCTCTGCCTTCAGGACAGGGCAAGAAAAACACACAAAGACAAAGAAAAACAATGAAGTCAGGGGAGCTATTTTTCTGTTTGGTGCTGACTTTTATCTACAACTTCATGCTGCATGAAGTCACAGATGAGCTGTGGTCCAATTTTGATCTGCTTTGGGCTGTTTAATATTGCCTTTTCTAAGTTAAGGTGCTCTTAAAAACAATAGAAATTAAAATTTTAAAAAAATGCACGAAAACAAGAGGGAAGAAAGAACCATAAGGAAGGCCATTGAAGGAGGTATTTTCAGTTGCCATTATAGATGTCCAGGGTTTAGCCAGTGTCAGGGGAAGTGCTGAAACCATCTCTCTGGGGCATAGAAAGCCCAGCAATGCCACAGGGAAATCCTCCAGTTCTCAGTGTAGCTATTTGAATAAATCATGAAAGTATTAGTATTTGTTTTGCTTTTGGTTTGTACTATCTGGTAGAAGCAGCTTGAGTTAACAAGTTGAAATGAGTCTTGTTAATTCTATTAAAGTAGGTTGCATCTGTCTAGCCTAGGCTAGATTTTGTTTTTGACGATGCTATTCAGGCAAGAAGTGAGATGTGTAGAGCACAGAAAAGAAAGATATTTAAGCTCAGCATTGCTTTAAATAGTCATCTCCAAAGCTCCTGACATGCCTCTAACCAGAACAAAACACTGAAAGAATAAACTGGGTATTTCCATACCATTGTTATGTGCTTGTTGGAAAGAAATATGGTCTTTGGACATAGGTGTATGGACAGAATTAAATGTTAGTTGAATCCATTTGAATGCTTGCAGGCTTCTGAGGCAAGTTTATCTCATCAAGTCAGTGGTTTTGTCCAACACCAGGTGCCGTGTAGCTGGATACTCCTAAAAATATTTGCAAATTCAAACAGTTTCACGGTCTTTGACTGGAACATCATTACTAATTCAATACTGAACATTATCATTCCCCTGGTAAAAGCAAAAGGAAAAAAAAAAAAAAGAACCAGTCATCTGGTGAAGGAGTGGGAAATATGCTGTATAAGCAGTCCTATGGCTGGAATTGTTACCAGCAATTAGGCAAAAGGGAGCCTGGGAAGACTATGTGGATAATTTGTGAACTCAGAGACTTAAATATACAGCCAGTTTAGTTAAAGAAATCCAATTGCACCAGAGATAATAAAAACAAAGAAAATTCCTTAACCCACGCTTGAAGAAAGAGGAAGGGGTTGGGGGAGGGAATAAAGAGGTGCCACATCTGTTTGAATTTGGAAGTAAGTGTAGTCTTTCTTATTTTATCCAAATCTTTTCTGAATTAGCAGTTCCTACCCTGTAAATGGTAATGCCCTCACGGTCAAAGCGCAGCGCAGTGTTTGCATTGATGTGTCGTGTGGTAATGCTGAATGTAGAAACTTATTAGTCATTCATAAGAAACGGCAAAAGAGTAAGAGAGGATACAGGGCACCTTACAGACTTTGAGCTGGGAAGTGCCACAGCCAATTTCTCAGCTGCTCTGAACTGGCAAACCCCGACAAGTCGTAAATGGTGTATTTTAGAGCTGTGGCCTTTGTTTCTTTCTGCTGTGCTTGTGCAAGATGTCTAGTGCTTCATAGTAGCTATTCCTGTTTGCTCAGTAATTGGATGCCCACAAGAACTAATTTAATAAATGGATATAGTATTTTGCAATTTTTTTTTCTTTCTCTGCGTGTCAGTGCTGTTTTTCTGAATGGAGTTCAGTTATTACTATAGCATATATTACTTCAGATCATTTTACTGTGCAATCAATACACATATCTGTACAATAAATATTGACGTTGCTCTAATGTTCTACAATGTCAAGACTCTTTCAGTCAGAAGCCACCCATTACTGCTTGTTTCTAACATTTCCTGTCCATTCAGTGTGAAAAAACTTGCAGCTCAAGCTTGTCTTCTGCCCTGCTTTTGAAAGATAAATGGAGGTAAGCACAGAGCCCTCGGATTAATGCGCTGGGCAGAATGAATCAGACTCCTTTCCTCTAACTCTTGCATGTCATTTGATCTCACCTGTACTTTGTTTCTCCTTCCAAACAGTTTTATCTCATCTGTTAAAACTGGTAGGTACTTGGGACTGTCTCCTGAAGCATATTTCTACAGAGCACAGCACAGCAGGGCTCACATTTCACTTATAACTCACCTAACGATGTTAGTACATGGGCTGCTGTGGGAACAGTGAGCAATGTGTGTGGGAAGAAGCAGCACCACACAGACACATGAAAGATGGAAGGTAAGAACAGCACGGTTTTGTTACTTCTCTCCTGGGATGTCTTCAAGAGTAAAGGAACTAGGGGAGAGATGTACCATAAACCAGTGTTAGAAGTTACACTATCAGCAGAACAAACTAGCAATTGTGAGAAAAATGCAGCATACTTTTCAGTAATCAGAGGCAGATTTTCTCTTGCGTTACTCACATGCAAGTGTAGGGACTTCAGTGGGCGCTGGCAGTGGTATCTGGCTCGGCACGTTCAGTGAAACACATATGGCTAATCACTGAAGTCTGAAAACACTGGATCACGATTCTGTCTGTGTTGTGAAAGGCATAGCAAGAGTACTTGAAGACTGCATTAAAGTTGAAAAAATTGCCACTTTCGGTGTTTCCCATCTGGGACAATATTGCCTTATTTGCCACCAAGTCATCGTATTATCTGTCTGGCATATGTACCGCGTTAACACAAACACGTATGTGTATCAGCATGTGTATGGATCTACATCCCACCTTCTCTATTGTACGGTATGGCAGCGTGTCAGTAGCAACTATGAGAAATCATAATGTATTTACATACGAACACACATATATTTAGGTCCGTGTAAGGAGAAAGCCATCCAGATTTCCTGATCTTCGAGGTTCCTGGCTCCGTCCACAGCCTGCATATTAAAGAAATAGAGATGGTGCAAGGGAAGTATCTACAGTGAGGGATTAACGCAGCTCAGAGTCATCAACTTGAAACTGGAACTGAAAAACAAGTGTATTTAAAATGGCTAGGACATCATCGGTACCTTGAAATCCTGTTCCTAGGTGGCTGCCAGAGGAAATGCTGCAGTAATACAGGGGCACTGGAAGTCAAAGGGAGATTTCTTCCTTAGTCGAGGAATTTGGGACTAGCAATACTACTGGCACAGTTTCTCAAGTCTTTCTCATCTTGTGACAACGCTTAAGGTACAACAAATCCTGGACACTTGTTCCATCCTTGCCTATGGTTCCTGGGTTTTTGTTGCTCCTAACTTTGAATTTTCACAGTTTTATGTAGGCATTTCAGTGAAGCTAATGTCTGTATCAGAGTGATCAGTATTTTCTATCATTTTCCACATACTTCTCACACTCAAAATATACCAGTAAACTACTAATTAACTGTTACTATAGATGAAAAAAAAATAGTAAATTTTATAGGGGTGAGGAGAAAAAGACGTTACTAATAACACCTATGCAATAGACTTGGCACTTGGCAGTGGAGACAAGAAACCAAATGTTATGTCACTTTTTCAGAGCTGAAATCTCTCATTTTGTTGTATCATTTATTCATTATCATTTGTGGTAATTTTAATTTGAAACATTGCACTGGGGAGGGAAGCTACCCAAAACAGTTCCGGTGAGATCTGATGAGTTCAAATGAGCGTGCATTTGCATCTCTCTGTCCCTTATAAAACCCATGCTCTGTTCTTTTAATAAGGCTTGGATGAAAGACTACAAAGATTGCTGGAGATTCCTGAGTTAACCAGGAAATACCTCTTAAAGCACCTTGTTGATCTCACCCCTTGATCTGACATTCAGCTCACAGCATCTGCCTCTGGCCTCTACTCTTGTGCTTAGTTAACTTTATATGGCATTTTGACTGCCCCCAGCTTTTGTGATATCTAGTTCAAAGGTTTCAGGACATTATTACAGCGTTTATTGCTGGGCCAGCATTACCTTTTGCCCAAGTGACAAACTGATAGGGACCCTATCAAAGACAATGTCAGGAAGCACGTTTATTCAGCGTGCCACAGAGAAGCCCCAGGTTCCCTTTTTATTCCTTTTAATTTTATGACCTTTCACTCCAAGGATGATCAGATTATTCTCTGCTCACAGAGACACATTTTGAACTTGTTCCTCTTGAATTTTAGCATTACCTGATTTTTTTTTCTTTTTTTTTTTTTTTAAAGGCAGTGCTGATCCAATACTTCCTTTTTACCAAACTTTGCTAACGTTGGTGCTTAGAATCTGGGAAGATATTTATGTTTTTCCAAGGCAAATGAAATTCCACCAACAGTTTCTTCCTTCCTAAAAGCAAAGGCCAGCAGAGTTAATGTCGCTTCTGAGCACCAGAAAAAGTGCTGACCCAGCGAGGGGCACTGGGATTCAGAGCTGGGTCCTCAAGAGCAGATGGTTTAACAGGCTAGTCCATTAATCAACTGTGCTTCCCCAAGCACTGTGCTGTACTTTTTTTCTTTTCTCCTTTTTCATTTTTGGCAATCAAGTGCTGGGTAAGAGAAATGTAACTTCTTCTTTTTTCAAGTGATGGCATCCAATGTGCACATGCCGTTACATTTCTGTTGTTTACACTTATTGAGCTAAATTGCAACAGATGTTTATAAGTGATTACAACTAAATTCTTTAGTAAATATGCTGAATGAATCCCATACATTGAAAATGCTTTGAATGCTTCTCAGTGTGAAAAGAGAATTAGTTTCAGGTAGGCAGAATAATCCAGTCCTGGGATTTCCCGGTAGTTACCAGAGTTAAAAAAGGAGTCAGCTAACCAAATCTTTAGCACAGTCAGACAGGTAGAGGAGTCCCAGAGCCTCTTAATACACATAACCTAAAATGAATTACTTTCATTTCTGGTTAAGCCTCTGAATACTTGTATAAATGCTTGAAAAGAAATGAAAAGATATTGAAGGAACAGAACGTTTCTATTGCTCCCTGTGAAAGATCTTTAACTGAAGGGGAGTGCATTCCTGCCAGGCTGCCTGTAGAAGTAAGCCTGTATGTGATAATTCCTTTACATTCACAGCCAATAGCTCGTGGACCCAAGGGATGAAATGATATTTTGATCTGACTCTTCTCTCTAACCCTTCCGCATACTAACACTGGGTTTGAATGCTAGAAGCATGCTGTTCCAGGGTAAAGTCGGGTGGTGCTGTGGAAACATGTGTGAGGAGTCCCAGGTGAAACACTGTTAAGTGGTACTTCTAAAAAAAATATTATTATTCTTTTTTTATTATTATTATTTATTTTTAACATAAGGATTTAGGGTTGGTGAAAGGCAGTGAATGAATTTTATTTTGGAGGCTGTGGCTTCATCAGCTTCTCAGCATGTGCTCTCTGTCCAGCCCACCCATTTCTTGCAGCAGGAATACCTTTCCAAGAGTCACTGAATACGCTGATTTGGAAGGGACCCACGAGGATCATCGAGTCTGACCATTAGCCCTGCACACAACCATCCCCAAGAGTCACACCATGTCCCTTAGAGTATCACCCAAATTCTTCTTACACTCTGACAAGAGTCTCAAGGATGTCCATATATTTGCTCCCTCTGCACAGACAAAGTCATGAGGAGCATGAAGTGAAGGCATTCCAGTTGGTGTTACCTACCTTTATCTTTACGTGCTCAGAAGGAGCTCCTTAAGATTACCCAGTCAGCATATCTTTTAAGTCACTGATAATGTAGAGTGCATTGGTCTCAGTGCTCATATAACCCTGTGCCACAGTTATGCATTTAATCCACCCCCAGTAAAGCATTTTGTAGCAACATGATTATCACTGCTCATATACTGCATAAAGATGCAAATCCTCCATGTTTCAGATGATGCAAATAAACATGATTGGCATCTCCCCATGTTCCAAGGAGCTGTGAGGAGGTCAAGAGGAAGAGCTGTGCACCAGTGGTGTGTTTTTATCACCCAGTGTCAGGAATGAATAAAATGGCTTCTGCAATTGAGGTAGAAAAGCAGCTTTTTGCTGAAGTCTGACCACTTCAGGAGTCTTGTCTGTCTTTGTTGAATATGTGCAGATCCTCAGCTCCTAACTCAGGTATCTGAAGTTGATAGTAAGTCTGATGAGTGTAAATTGCACACGAAGTCCTTATTAGAACCAGATACTGCAGCCAAGTCTCCCAAGCCCCAGTGCATTAGGGTCTGGCTGCTCTTTTATAACTACCCTTGGACTGAGGCGAGTTGTCATCTGAACAAATAACTGGAGTTCATTTTTCAGAGCAACCTTGCCCTACTGGAGGTAGTTTCTGTCCAATATTTACAGTCTGTTTGACTAAAGATGCCCAAGGCTTCATATATTGCTATTCATGACTGACTGACTACTTGGGTCACTTGTATATTTGAAGTAAATGAAAGGTAACTCAATAGTTGTCCGAAGTTCCCTCATCACTGCAAGGCTGAGCTAAGGTACTCTGGGCTTCAGGCACTAAGTTATGTCAGGTTGTATCATGAGCCAAACTCACCTTGAAGATCAGGCAGCAAAACCTGACTGACTTCGTAAGATGTAGCCTCTGTATCAGATGTTGGTATGATCCAGAACATTTTTGGGATTGTTTTGATCTCTCCTGATATATTTTGAATCTTTGTTTTTGTTTTTCCCCAGTCTCTCTCCATGGTTTTACAGAACAGAGACGAGCTGTAAAAAGCTACTAAACCTGAGGCCTTCCAGGTACTCAGCAAAGAAAGAGATTAAGCAGAAAAGTTTAATCTCTTTCAGAAAGGTGGTATGATAAGGGTGGGAAAGAAGTAGTAGGAGACAGTGTCTGGGATCTGAATGCTACTTGATGCACGTGCACTTTGCTGCTCTGGAGTTTTAGTCTATCATTCATTGTTTAAGCATTCCTTGACTTAGTGTTTTGTTCGAGTATATGAATAAAATTAAGACAATATTGCATGAAGGGCTTGGGATGGAGATGAATTCCTTACCACATGAAGCACACTAAGTAGTTTTAGCCTTGGAAGTTCACCTTGCAGATGAAATACAAACCTCCTGAGAAGTAATAGGTGGAGTAAATTGTGACCCTACAGAATGGGTGCTCTAGGGAATGAGTTGGGTTTGCATGGAACAACTCGCCTCTTAGATCCTTTTGGGATATTTCCTTTGTTGCTATGAAAATGAGTCCAAGCCTGCATAAAATAATCATCTCAACTAACCTGATGAACGCTAAGTACAGCTGGCATGTATAAGCTCTTCCTTGGAGACTTCTTAGTGAGGGTGAATGCCAAAGTCGAAATCAAGCTGACACAAGGTGAGGATCTTAACCTGTACACCGGTGTGTGGGTGTGTGTGTAAATTAAAAAGATTCCAGACTATTTGGATAAAATATTTTTTAAAAAGTACTTTTTAGTCTTTAAGGGCAAAGGGGGCTTGTCCCTTGACTCAGAGGCAACAGTCTCTCTCAGTATTTAAGGGGTTTGAAGCCTTTGCCAAGAATGTCCTGAAATACCATTCCCACTGCATTATGGAGGGGGTTTTGCAGCACTGTGATGCCATGGTGGAGAGTGCTTCCTCTCACAGTCCCCTGGAAGCCAAGATTGTGAAGAAACTAGGCAGAAATCTCAATTTGGGTCAAATGACCTGTGTAATTTTAATATTTACAATAGATTGTAGAAAACCATATACTAATGACTTTATATTTCCTTGACTTGGAGACAGCCAAAGAGTATTTGTATTTGAAATATGGCATGAAATATTCCCAATAGCTGTCCTAAATAAACACGAGAGTGTTTGCATTACCTTTTCACCTGTAGCAGATTAAAGTGCTCCTTAGCCATTGGCTGTGAGTGAAACCAAGATCAATCTCTATAATTCTACAAGCCATCGTATAAATATGTTCTGAGTGTTTTTATACATTAATCACAGAAGATTATGAGGGATATGCCATATTGTGCATATTTCTTGCAAGCAAAATAGAACTGTCTGCAATTCTCATTGCAAAATTATGGAATGGACTGAATCATTAAAAAAACATACAGGAAAATCTGCTATTTCAGGACAGCTGTTCAGTATTTTTGGACAGCTGACACTTTTTTATTTTACAAAAATAAAGCATGAGGGGTTGGGTTTTTTTAACTAGAAATAGTGAGCCAAATTCATTAAGGGGATAATTTCAATTCACAAAATAGATCATTTCCTTTCTTCCCAAATCTTGCTGAGCAAGCAACATTCCTTACTGCTATTCCCCAGAAATTTTTTTTTTTGAGTTTCCACATTCAGGCCCAGCAATAATATCCCATTTTCAGACATAAATGGCAAAGAAGAATAAAACAGCTTGCTACAGTCGTGGCACCATTTGCTGTGGCTCTCTGAGCTCTCTCAATCCATCACTTCAGATACCACCATGGTGGCTGGACAGCAACCAGTGTACTGAAGGGAACCTTGCTGGTAACCCAAGCAAGTTGTGCACTGTGACACAATTTGTGGAGAAGGTCAGCCATGGAGATCATGAGCATAAATCATTGTGGTTCTGGTTAGAACCAAGCCTCTGACAAGTGACTTTTTTTTTTTTTTTTTTTCAAAATATTAACCTGTGAAAATCCATGCTCGTTGGAATAATTTCTTGAAGGCGTTTTGTGCTTAGTTAGATACAGTCTTGGGGGACTTATGTGCTCAGATCCACTTTGACAGTTTTTGTCACTGTTTTGGTGAAGATACTCTGTGTGTTGATTTAACTGTTTTCATCACATCCTCTGTCATGTTTAGAGTTTTTTTGGTTCAGACAAGGCAGAGGTTTCCCCTTACTCTGTTCAAAAGAGAAGGAGGATGGAAAATCATATTCCTGAAGACAGGCTTGCTTCGAAAGGGATTTTTGCAGTCTGAGAAGGAACATCACTTAGGAGGGTGAAAATGTATGCTTGCAGAGATCTTGTCACCTTAGATCTCTAAGAAAGTGATGTCAGTTTTCTGCCATCTAATAGTATCTAATGCCATGGGGGGGAATAAAGTCTTAACCGAGCTGTGAGGCCCTCTGAAGATACAAGTCATACTGTGGGAAAGAAGGCAAGAAAAGGGAAGGATGAGACCTGAAATGTAGGAGTGAAAGGCTGAGAACAAAATCTCTACTAGGAGACCAACAAGGTACAGCAATTTTCCTTGGCTGGCCAGTATCTTGTTCTCCCTCTCTTCCTCTTTCTGCCACATGCCACATGATCATTACCTCAGCCAGCACACAATTATGCTACATTGCACTGCTGTACTGTCAACAATATCTGGGATATTAAGATTGCCACAGTGCCTTTATGAACTAAATCTTGGAAACTGCTTTCCTTCTCTGTTACTGGAATGTGACTCATGCAGCTTCTTACAAAAGGCTTTCAGAGTCAGCTAATTAAGCAACGCGGAAATGCACGTGAGAGAAACGCATTAAAGAGAAAAGCATGTGCAAGGTGGTTTGCTCAGTGCCCAGTTCTGCAAGGTAGTAAAGGTGTCTAAGTACCCCCTGCTCCCTTCAGGTCATGGGAAGTTGAGGGTACTCAGCACCTTTGAACATCTGGCTTTAGCAGCCCGCGCAGCACGTTGCAGGATTTCTTCACACAGTTGTTCATAATTTTACTGTGGTACTTGGACAGGGTTGCTTGTACAGAAGTTCTTGACAGTTTTGGGGGATTTTTTTTTTCCCCCCTTAGAAAAGCACACTGAAGGTTCACAGACCAATTCCTTGCTTCCAGGCTGCCTCAGTGCCAAAAGAGCTTCTCAAGGTAGTTGAAAGATGACTCCTACCGAGTGCCTCTGGTTATTGGGTTTGGCATTCAGTCTTAGCATGAAACCCTTGTGGAAAACTGAGCCCTCCTTGGGTCAGTGTTCTTTTGCATCCTAGTAGAAGCCCCTATGTTCTTTGAAGGTTTTGGGTACAAAGCAGAAAGATGGATAAGGACTGAGGGAAATATCTAATTATTACTAATGACAGAGATCTAGCGACCAGAAGGTTTGAGTGTTACTGCCATAACAGAATAGAAAGCCTCATGAGTTCCAGACAAAAAAAATATGCCTTTTGTGCAATATGCCTTTTGTCCTCTCTGTTAGTTAAGGAATGACAAATGTTGTGCACCTCTGAAATCTAAGCACTGCAGGAAAAAGGGTGGAAACAACTTAGCACAACAGAAGAAAACTGTGTCTGGTGTGTGTGATAAGGTTTGAAGAACACAGGAGAAAAAATTGCGGAGAGTTTGACTCTGTAAATCTTACACAAAACAGAAATGAGGAAGAGAATGATAGAGGGGCAAGAATAAAGTATACCAGTTGCAGTGCACTCCTTGGGGCCTGGAAGAAAAATTAAAATAATCCTTGCTACAGAGCAGCCTTTACGGTAGAGAAAATGTATGCAGGAGTCTCTCTTCAACGTCCTGTTCTATCATTTACTGCTGTCTCCAGAATAAAGCCATGGTATGGTGAAGTTGAATGAGGCTTGGCAGATGTCTTAGGTTGACTTTCCTTGTTCATGAGACAGTATCAAGCTCAGATGCAAACTAGGGCTACGGGAGAAAGAAACTGTGGGAATAAAACTAAGGTCTGATGAGAATAATGGGCTTGCCTGGAGGGAATTTTGTGGTGTTGCTATTGGTCTTGGCCATAATGTCGTATGATATTTTAGTTTCCTTGCCTTTGTACTAAGGTCCTATTTCTGTGTGGCTCAACAGATGTCATAGGTGTTGTAAATCTGTTTGAAAGGTGTCCAAGCACATCTGCGGGAGGTGTTCAAGGTAAGCTACAGTGATGGGCCATTCTTTGACTGCCTATTAAAATGAATTTATCACCTATTACAACACAGATGAATCACAGTGTAAAGCCCTTATAAGTTGTTTAGATATAAATTCTTAATACTAGTCATGAGCAAGGAGCAGTATCTGATATTTGGTTTTTTTAAAACTGTTCATTTAAAAATAACATTAGTTTCTTTTACAAACTGTAAACCTCACTCACAGCCAGCCGTTTAGTTTGGTTAAAGCACTTTGCTGGAGCACACCAAGACACTTTGCCTTAGAGGGTTTTTATTAGAGGATGATGTCTTTCTGGCATGGTTTATATTCAGCATCAATTTAATATCTGCCATATTCCTATCAGAAGGTAGGAGGAGTGGAAGGACTCCGATAATCCATCTAAACTTATAATGCTTTTTTGGCCTTAAAATCTAATGATCTAATTCAGTGCTTTGTCCTTGTGATCTGAACACTTCTGCAAAAGACATTTTTCTCTTGTAAAACCATTTTTTCCCACCTGGATGTCCTTGGGTAAGGCTTTAAAGCCTAGGGCTGCCACTCCAGATGAGAGCTGTGTATTGCAACCTTGGCCTGTCCCAGATGCTTTTTGTGTCCCACTCTTGACTTGTCCTGAGCGAGACATCCGTCACGTTGCAGAGGATTCCTGGCTTCAGCATGTCAGATAGTGCCAGTTATATTTATAGCCACTAAGGTCCACACCAAAGGGGTTAAAAGGAAATGCTGTAAACTTGGACAACCTTGCTACTGTTTCTGATGGCTAGATTTATTCTCTGGGCTACTCCAGTCTTCCTCCAGAGAGTTCATTGTGTAAGTCAGTGTGACAGATTTATCCATGCTCACAGAGATGGTGGCTGTTTTCTCACTAGGCAGGTGGAAGGAGAAAGCAGCATAAAGACAGCTGCCAGCTGAGAGGTCACAGCTGAACTCATGCCATGGAATGGTCATAAATTATGAATCTTCCAAAGAGTTACAGCTTCTGCTCTTATTTCTGTCTTGTCCTAAATTTCTCAGTTGCACTTCTATTTATTTTAGGCATGTCATTATCGTCTGCAAAGGTCGCTGAGTGATTGCTGGGCAGAGTTTCACCCTAAGAGTACAGAGCACAGCCCCCGGCCACTGATCACTGAAGTTTCACACCCTGTATCTGAATCCTGCCTGTTGTGCTCCCCACACCTGCACTGTGTATATCTGGTGCAAGCAGTTGCACTTGGCATCAACTCTTTCACGGCCTTAGTTTATGCTCTGATTGGGAGTGGTATCAAAGCCATCCCCAGGCAAGTAAAGACAGTTACTCAGTGGTAATTTGGGAAGTGTTGTAGATGATGAGACTAGATATGCTCACTGAAAGTCCATACCAACCCTTGGAGCTGTTCAAAGGTCTGCCCTTGATGTCTGTGGGATTAGGCCCTGGCAGTATAATCTTGCATAATGAAAAAATGTTCCTGCATGATTCAGAGCTCTGAAATCTCACTGCTAAGAGTAGAAGGAAGCATGTAGGGGCTGGATTTCAACTGGTATAGATCGGTGTATCTCCTTTGAGGAACTGGCACTCAGCACCTTGCCTGGTCATGCTCTTCAATCAGCATTTTTTTTTTTTCCTGGTAGCATCTGTGCATATCCTTCAGTATTTACCACCTTTGAATACTTGCTCACTAAGTTTAGAATAGCCATTCTAAACTTCTACGAATAGCAGCTGCCCCATTGCCGCTCCAAGTACCGTCTATTCTTAGTGTAGCCAAATTCCTCACAAATTCTTTTAGGGCCTGACTTTCTTTGCTTAAGTGCGTGTCACTGACACCATCTCCCTCCAGCATTAGTCCTTCTACTGGTCTCTTTGCTATTTCCACTTGTATGATACACATGCTGTAGGCCCAGTTTAATTACTGCTTCTTCACTGAAGCAGAAACACGTGTGCTCAGATGGATCTTCGTGTGCAATTCCACTGGAGTCAATGGAATAAAGCTGAACTGGTGCGTGTGGGGCCAGGTCCTTTAGGATCTCTAGCTCTTATGGACTGAGGTCACTGATTTTGCAACTTAATGTTGATTCTCTGTCTTCGGTAAGGCTTCTGTTTTCTAGAACTGTTTAAAGCTTGATATTGAAGGTAGAAATGCGCATCGGGAGTGACACCAGGTACTGCAGCTGCAACAGGGGGTTTGGGATGTGCTATGGGGAAGCATGGTGGCCAGACAGCTCCTCAGGAACTTTCCCTCGCAGGCACCCTTTCCGTCACAGACTGACTTTGCAAAAAGAGGGTGGTGGAAAGGAAACCAAGCAAGTAAGAAGGAAGCAAAGAAGACTGGCCTTTTTATTGCTAGTAAAATTTCCTTTACTGCCAAAAGGTCTTTGAAGCAAAAATACCAGCTTGCTGGGTGGCATCCACAACCTGAATTTAGCTTTAACCATATGGTAGCACAGTGTCAGATTTCTCCCAGAACATACAGCTTTCCCCCAAGTGCTTTCCAGGTTCTGAACATCTCTGCAATATTTCTTCCCCTCTCCCTTAGATTTTGGGATACATCATGTTTGTTCCTGCATTTTTTATCTTTTTTTTTTTTACTTTTCTGACATTCCACTTTTCTTGATCACAAGCACCGGTATGATCTTGATTTCCTTAAGCATTTCTCTTTCTCTTCATGGAAATTTATGTCTCTTTCTAGCATCCCCTATCCTCTCTGCACACTCAGGCAAAGAATTAATTTCATTTTTCCCCCCTTAAACAATGCCCTTACTACTTGTGTCAATAAATTACCCATGCCACTTTTAAGAGGCCCTTCTGTCTCCTTCAGTGCCCTCTCCTTCTGTATGTACTTTAAAAATGTCTTATTTATCTTAACCCCTGCTGTGATCTTGCCCTGTTCAATTCTCCATCTTTACCTTTCTTATAATTTTTTACGCCAACTTTGCCCTCTGATCCCTACACTCCACAGCTGGACCCCATATTTTATACAAAATTATGTTATTTTCTTAATTATAATTAATCCCAATCATGGGATTCACTGTAAGCACCTTTTCCAGTAGTATTCTTATTTCAGATTAGCAGCATACGTTTGTGTTTTCCTGTTTACTATTCTGCCTTTTTTTTTCCTTACTTGCTAAAACAAAACTAAGAACGTTTATCTATTATTTTCTTAGATGTTTTCAGGCTTAATTTTTCTGCTTAGCCCTTAATTGTAGACCTCATTGCATTACAGATACTGTTATTTAGCAGTCTTTCCATTCAGAGCTCAATCTGCAAGTCATTTGAATGGTGCTTTAATGTGCAAAGGAGAGTGTGTGATAATAGATTATCTTCTTTTGTGCCTCAGATACTGAGAAAGTCTTTTTAAGACTAGAAATGTCCCACTTTTTCTGTGTGCAGTACCTGGAAGAGTAGGACTCTGACCCCACAGGAAAAACTGAAGATACAACTGGAGTGAAGAGACTTATCAGGGATAATGTCTTATCCTCCACGTAAGACAGTCAATAGCTTTAAAATTGAATTCACCCATATGTTCTTATACTTTAAAAGGGCAGGGTTATCCAAGGGAGCAGAGAGGGGCAGGAAAAAGTGATCTGCCCTGGGTTGCTCAGATCTGGCATTATAATGTAAGTCTGTGGAGTTCAGACAGAGTGGTGACCCAGCCTCTCGACTGCCCCTTTGGGGCAGTAAAGGAACAGTTTCTGCAGCCAGTTTTCCAATTCTCTCATCAGTTAAGCCTTCCACTTCTCCCTGTATGCTAAGCAAGCATCTCTGGCTATCTTTCACAAGTGTACCTAGATGGTTTGTGTTTGCACATGCCCCACATGTAATATTCCCCAGAGCTGACTGTCACCTGCCTGCCGAGCCTTTACGAGAAGAGTTATTCTGTGTGAGTCCCTGGTGGCACACTTTTACTGATATCATTTTGATTTTGAGCATTGCCCAAGGAAGTCTTGCTGCAGCAGGTAAACAGGTTCACGTGCTAATTTCTATGACTTCAAATGGATCTTCTTCACAGACTTCCCAGGGAGTGTTGCAGTAATAAACTACGGGTGTCTCTAAAGACCTAGATTTGACATGTAGTTATCTTTCGCCTTTCTTCACAAACTCATTGTGCCTTCTAATCTTTGTTTCACTTTCAAAACTGAGGTGTTTTTCTCATACTTAGAAGAGGACAAAAACTGCAAAGGATTGAGAGCCTCAAATCCTGAAATATGGCAAATGCACATTAAATTGCTTCTTCCAAGTTCTCTCAAATTTTACAAATTGCTTATGAAATACCATTGTGGTGCATAACAGATTAATTGGTTAGCCCTGATGGGAGGGGAGTCCACAGATATTTTATCAGGTTTTACATGTGACAGTCTTCTCACAAAAAGATTTATGTATGTTAAATCCCTTAATTTATAGTCAGGAAGGAAATGACATCCTGAATGAGCACACATGTTTTTGCCCTTTACATTTGAAGAAAACATGACAGAAGATTCCCTAGTCTAATTTTAGCTAGACAATTGGTTTTAACATGAGTCTCCCCTGATGTCTTCCAGCCGTGAGTCCTTCTGTGATGTAACTTCTCTTATGCTGCAGCCATGGAGTCCAGACCCAAGGCGAGACATGGAGCGATGCTACACCAGGCAACAAGCAGCTGCTATTGCTGTCAAAAGCTATACCAGGCAGCTGAAAGCATTGTGGAGGGGAAGAGGCCAAGGATAGTTTTTCCTTACACATTTTTCTTCGATCTCTGCCTCATTGCCGAAGAGAGGCTTCTTGTGTGTGACGAATCAGGTGTAAACAATTTCAGAGAGCAGTTGGGTCATTGTTGCTTTCTCTCTGAAGTTTAGGCACACATCCTGATCTGACAGGAGTGCTCCTGTCTTGTGTATAAAAAGTTGGATGTTTGGTTTGTTTTTTTTTTTTTGTTTTAGTCTCCTGACAGTAATAGTGAGGGAAACTTCCCACCTTTGTCCTGTGCATGCTGTCTTAGAACTTTTTTAGCATCCCTTCAACTTCCATATGGTTGGAGAGATGCCAAAACTGAATTTAATCTCTCAGAAATCTTTTTTATCCTCTTTTTTTTTCATCTGCTTTGTGTTTTCCCCCAGCCCCTTCCCCATTCCTCCACGTTAGGCATTAGGTAATTATAGAACAGACTCCATGGTGGGCATCCAGAGGACCATTTTAGATTAAATAAATAATAATTCCCAACCCCAAGAGAGTTTTAAAAATATTAGACAGATAAAAATCTACAAAGACCTTGCCTTCCTTCCACAACTTATAATTAATTACCTCTTCAATTCACAGTCAACAGGCTGATGTGACTTTGCAGCTAAGCTTGAAGTAGCTGTAGTTGCTATTTTGTTGGAATAATATCAAATTTCCTTCTATGCTTTGCATAGCTGTCACCCAGTGATATGATAGGTCCATGATTTATTGACCCACTAAAAGCACTTTCACTGACTTGTCATAATAAACTTTACTTAAAACATGAAAACATAAAACATCAACCAGCAGCTCAAACAGAGATGCCATACAAATACTTTCAAATTTAGTTAAGCTCTGGTGCAAATCCTGGAAACAAAGACCCCAGCATAAGTTTTCTAGGATTTGTCATGCTAGAGTCTGTTGTGTTAAGTAACAGTAATTATAAATACAAATGCCTTGAAGTATGAAGCGCTGACAAGAAGCTTGGCTCTATCTCAAACCCTCATCATTTTTGGAGGTCTTGCTGAGACCATGAAGCTGAACCCAGCTGTAGCAATCACGATAGATTTGAGTTGCCAAAAGTCACTGGGACTTCTGCTCATACAAGCTGGTCTTGGAAGACCCGGCTGTTAGGTGTGTCTCTGTGCCCGTTTGGTGTAGGATCTGTTTCTGTAAAGGCAGGGAGATTCAGAGGCAGGCAAGGGCTGTGATATAGACCATGGCTAAAATCTTATATGACTGTGTTTATTACCTGCTGTGAGATGAGTACATTCAGCTTCTTTTGGTGCAGCTGGATTAGTTCATGGTCTAGTCAGCTGGGTTGTGTAGTGAGAAATAGTTAATCTTTCATAGACATCTGTGATGGCCGAGAGGAATTCTCTCTCTAACTGAATGCATGTATTAGTGTTCTTCCAGGATCTCCTGTGTTCAGATGGGAAGATCCATACTGATTCCAGTTCTCTTCAGAGTCAGAGTCCTGTACAGCAGTGACGGGGTTACACTGCATCACCCCATAGCAGCAGTGATGCTGTGCTAGAGCTGTTCAGTGGGCTCCAGAGATTGTGCTTTGCTGCTCAGCTTTCTCATCAGCTTTCCTAGAAGTTTACTCAAACATCATTTACCAAGCTTAAGAACAACTTACAAGTTCTTACTTTGCAATATCTCTTTTTTCCCTAATTGGTGAGCAGTATTCTTAATTTTGAAAGCCATTAAAATATGCTGAAGTTGAAGACAGCACCTGTCTTAGAAGGAGCTTTACTAAACCCTCAGTATTGTTTTGAAAAATATTAAATAATGGGATGGCAAGGTGTACTCTGCGTTCCCTTCTCTCACCTTCATAATTGCTTTCTTTCATTTCTTTCTCAATAATTTAAGTTAGATCATGCCATAACTGTCTTCAAGACTGAGTATGCAACTTTATGAGTGATCCAGAAGATGTCTAGGGATTACTGTTTTGGGCATAGTAGTCCACAATTCAAGCTATGTCAGGTTTACAGACCCTTTCATGTTATCTGATCCATGGAATCCCATGGAGATTTCTTGAGCCACTTTAAGACTGGTGAGGAAACACTACAAGGAAAGTACGCAGCTAACAAATCAGGGATCCACAAATACTTTTGTCATTGTGAGACTCCTTGAGGCTGGACACACACATGTAAAACAATGGGATGAAAAAATGACAGATGAGTAGTTGCTAAGCTGGAAATATCAGGAAATAATAAGTTCAGCTTTCTCTTCCAAGAGGGATGTTAAGACTAAATGTTTTCCATAAGGGTAAAAAGAAAAATGCAGCTAAAATATGTACTTTCTCTGTCCCACATGCAAGCACAGAATGTAATAGCAATAATTGTTTGTATCTGCAGTTATTTTGTACTAGTAAAAAGGAAAATAGATGGTCTGCTGGAAGTATGTTTGCAATATTCTTGCTTAGGATAATACCAACCAAAGTAGTCATTCCTGGTTTAGTTTTGTCAGTCTGACGCTTTCTTTCATCATTTACAGGCAATGATCAAACACCTCTTGCACAGGAATGCTATGGATAAAGCCAATTTGCAACTCTGCATGAAATTAATGACATCTCCATTTTGGACAGATGTCCAGACAGATGCTGGGGAGAAGGTGATAGGGATAAGTGTGTGCAAAGCCCAATGGCAGGAAATACTACCATGACCTGCTAAAAAGAGGGTTTTCCCCTTCAATCGGACATGCACACACAGCGCAACATATCCTTGGAGGCTCAGTTGTGTGTGCTGTTGGTGTGCACCTACCTCAGCAGCCAAAGTTCTTGTATTGTTTCTGGCTTCCCTGGAGAGGGCTTAAGGGCTGAATGCCCCATAGTTAGACACTCACTGTTAGGTGGTGGAGATCTCTAACCTCATGTTCTGTCGTAGTCCAGTTTCAAACATTTCAAACAAGTCCTTCCTTGTCGTAGTCCAGTTTCAAACATTTATCGCAAGATCATCAAATACTCTCCACACTAAAACTAGCTTCTTAATTAAGGAGGGCCATCAGAAGGACTACCTTTGCCTGCTCGCGTCTTGTCTCTCTGCATTCAGTCTCTTTCTCAGGGCTGAGCTCAGCAGTACCATTTTTATAAGAAAGGCATAATTTCACTCAGGGCCTGGAGCCTAATTAATGTGGAATCTAAAATTTCCACGTGGGAATTTGCTGTGTTGAGGTCCTTATGCTTCAGGATTTCCACGGGCAGGGCATGCACTGACTTCTGTGGGAGTTTATCCCAGGGAAAGGAAAAGATGGGAGGGTGAACATGTTATCAATTCTTATCCCAAATACATGGAGGAATTACTGGAATTTTGCAAATGCCTTAACTTCACTTTTGATAATGAGAAAAGAATTTTCGGATGAGCAAATAACACAACCAGCCAGTTTCTCCATCTAGGCTCTTTTGAGCCCTAAATTCATGTGGACAGGTAAAAGATAGCTCACAAGTTCTGTTATCTGGGCAGTTGTAATCATGCAGCTTGATTTAACATCATACATCACATTTGTATTTCTGTCACGAGGGGAAGAAAAAAAGGAGGTTCAGCAGCTTAAATTTAGAAAAATGTTGCTGGAAAGATTACATTTTTCTATCAGTGGGTGAAAATGAGTTTACCTGTAAAGGGTCAGAGGAGCAGTCATCCTGTCCATCAGACAGAAGATTTTTATGTGGTGCTGGCTCCTTTGCCAAGGCTTCAGGATCTTACACTTATTCTACTACTTGTTTAGCTGTGTTTGGTGAAACTGTAATTGCCACGTGCTGATAGAGAGGGGGATGTTGGTTCATTTCCTTCCTTTTGTGGTTTTCATAGTAGGAGGATACTTGATTTTATAAAATGTAATTGCATTGACTGCTC
This sequence comes from Cephalopterus ornatus, assembly GCA_013396775.1. NCBI lineage: Eukaryota > Metazoa > Chordata > Aves > Passeriformes > Cotingidae > Cephalopterus > Cephalopterus ornatus. The sequence goes on from VZRE01011397.1 coordinate 141,821, forward strand.
TTGTTACCAGGATTGATTGTATTGACTTGAGTTGCATGTTGTTGTGTTTTCACACTCTTGCTTTGAAATATAGTTTTGCTTTTGTGTTGGGTATTTTCCCCCCCCCTGCATTTTGAGATTATTTATGGTGCATTTTGAGTTAAGGTTCTTCTGCATTTGATTTATCAACCACTGGAATTGCTCTGAAATGCCGTCAAAAATATTCCTGGCATCTACGTGACAGTAACCACTAGAAACGATTGCTGTTGACCCCAGTCATGTCAACCATCATAACCTTCCCTCAGGTTAGAAGGTTGAAGCTGGGAAACACATTTCAGCTTCTTATTCCTGTGTGTCACGTCCTTATTGCAATCCATTTCAATTGTTCATTAGGGAATTGGGATAGCTGAGAATACCACAGTGAATAAATAATGGCAACTAGATGTCTGTAGAGGCTGACGCGACCAACAAAATGCAGGGGCTGTGCCACTGAGCCTTTGAGGTGAAGGGAATTATGAAGATTTCATTTTAGATGTGGCGGTGATGCATAAGTTATCTGTGGAAGTGTGTATTTACTTGGATATGCATGACAAGTGTGTTTGGGGGGGGTTAAGGCTGACATTTTTCAGTCTGGGGCACTTGGAATTAGGTACTTAACCCCATATATAGGTACGTCAAAGGATGTGGTACGATTTCAAGAGCTGATGAATACTGAAATTATTGAGGTCTGGGAGTATTCAGCATGTCTGAAAATTAGGCTACTTCTATTTAGCTGCTCAAATATGTTCTTTTGGAATATGACTTCCAAAGGCATTTTAGAGAATGTGAGAAAAGGCCAAAGGCCCTTTTGAAAACCTTTGCTTGAAGTGTCTGTTTTTAGCCAATCAGGTGGAATTGGAAAAATTATACAGACCGTTATAACTATTCTCTTATTCAAACCAGTGGGAGAATTACCACTGATTTCTGTGGGAGCTGGATTAAGCTGATAAGTGCATAAAAATCTGACTTGAAAATTTGGTTTAAATCGTGAAAGTCATATCCTCTCTTTCTTTTTGAACGGAACTGATGCTGGATTTAAGAAACATTTACCCAGACTCCTTGCAAAGGTAATATATAAAAGCCATTCATGCAGTCCCTCAGCAAAAAAATGCTTTTGCAAAAATAACTGAGAGTTTTTTCTTTTGTATAGCTTCTGATTTTCCCTCCTTTACATTATTTTTCACCCTTTCTCCCACTTCGTGTTCTGTAACATTTTGAATTCCAACTCTAAGTTGACGTGTTGGCAAAGACTTTGAGAAGAGATCTGAAATACCTCAGAAGGAGCTGCTAATAGCCTCAAAGACTGGATTAGAGGACATATACATACCGCCTGTGTAGTATTAGGTCTCAAGTAAAGTCTTGTTTAAAGTAAAATACCAACTGTCTTTTGAAATGCCATCATTCCCCAAAGTCCTGTTACAGAGCCCTAAATCCCGAATACAGTATCTCTACATCTACAGGCAAAGGACAAAGGGTCAAAGACATAGTTTCTCCTTATTTAAGATTCCTCTTTCATTTTATTACAGGACCCTGGGGTAGACTCTCTCTTCAAGTCCAGTCTTCACCAATCACATGCTAATAACTTCAGCTGAAAGAGGGCTCTACCCTAATGTCATTATACTCCCAAGCAATGATTGATTGTGTTATAGTATGTTTTTGAAACCTAATTACTGTCTCAGTTTCTATTTGAGCTCATTAATCTTCTAGCCTGTAAATAAGTAAAATTGACTAAATAACTGAATTTCTTTAATGATGGGTTCAAGTTATCTTTATACCTACTGTTTGGATTAACCTTTTTCTTGCCAGAAGTGATTTTTTTTTTTGGTTAGTGTTTTTTTTTTTGTTTAGTTTTTAAGAGCTTGCATGGCTGACAATGCACCTGTTTCAAACACCTCACTGAATGCATCACTGGTACTTGAACAGCCAGACCCAGCTGGCTCCAGCCTCCCAGTCCTCCTCAAGCCAGAGGGCTGCTTTTAGAGTCCCATAAGAAGCAGTCCTCCCTACAGCTGTAGTCTTTGTAGAAATCATCTGGGAAAACTGGTAGGAATGTACAGAGCCAGCTCTCCATTTCCCTTAAGAATTAGATAAAAGAGGAGAGGAATTCTTCAGAAAACTGTTTATTCTGTACGCTCTGTATTGAAGGCATGGGCCTTTGGACTGATCAGCAATCTCCAGCTCTTCTGGGCATCCTCATGATGCTGAATGCCTGGAGCTGCGACTGGCTAAGAGACACTCAGTCCTGGGGGACAGCAGCAAGACCCCAGCAACCCGTTGTTTGAGAAACCATGTCTAGACTCTGTCTAGGACCTTAGCCATGTGTTCTGCCAAAAAGCATCGCCAAGTCCTTGAGGCAATATGCCCTTATACACCCTGGAGTGTCACCTCAGAGTGTGGCTTTCAGCCGGACACTTTTCCCTGAGCGTTCAAGCCTTTGGTAGGTTTGACCATAGTGACTTGAGGGGTCAGTGTTCTCTGCAGTCCTTTTTTCTTACAAGAGCCTCATCTGCTGGATCCTTGCCACTGCTGACAAATAAATGAAGGCTCTGGCAATTTCCAGACTAAACTTGTGGAACAAATTTCCAGGAAAAACAAGCATGACCACTAGCTTTAGCACAAGCAGAAACATATGGCAACTTCATCTCCTTGTTTTGGTTCCCTCCAGTAAACTGATTGAATCTACAGATACCTGGACCTATTTAAATTCTCTTTCTATGAGATGCCAGTCAGGAAGCAAGGAAACAGTGATTGATTATTTTCATTTATTGGGAAACACTTAGATCGTGTGGACAACGGGAACTTTATAAGCACCCAGGTGGACAGGACATCTCAAAGGCTTGTCGTGCTTGCCAGATGTGTTAGCTGTGACTTCAGGCCCTGGTGAGAGACTTCAATTTGATCTGTGTCTTGCCAAAGTACTTAAGCATATGCTTATCTCTAGATATATGAATAGTCCCTTGAGAATGCCCATGTGCTTAAACTTCGGCATGCATGTAAGTGCTTTGCTGGAGCAGGCTCCTAAGTCTTTCTGGGGATAATTAAGTCATGCCGAAAGCTATTTTACTGCCACATTTTCTTTCTGGTTCACAGGATGAGAAAATCCATTTTCATCAAAATACCAAGTGGATCATTTTTAACCTGATTATTTGTTAAAGGATTCGTGTCATTAAAGTGAACTTCTTTGCTCCTTCCTTCCATTCAATGGGTGCCTATATTTTTAATACACCCACTTCTATTGCTCAGCAATGAGCTATGCTGTAATGGAGCCAAACTCTACTTATATACCTGGTAGTGCTAATGAAAGGTGGTGACCTTTGGGCACTCCTTCAGTAATGAACCTCCCTACAGTAGGACCAGATGGTGCTTTCACTTCCAAGGGTGCAGCATTACTGAGGTTATGCAGGTGCAAGTGTATTTCTGGAAAGGTTTCCTGCCTGGGGGAGTGACGCAGTGGGATTGGTAGCCAGAGGCAGAAAATAGCCTTTGGGGGGGCAAATGTAAAAGAAACATACTCATGGAAAATGGGTTTTGTGCAGCTGGCATTATGCAGCACAGACTAAATGGTTACGGCCTCAATGCTCCTCTGTGTGCTTCAGGTAGGAGGCTGTACGGATTTATAGTTTGTGGGCAAAGGAGTTTAGCTTGTTCACTGCTTAGAAATGTAAGAATAAAAAAAATCTCACCAAGTCAGTATGGCCATGCATGTGATGATTTGGGATTTTCTATACAACCCCAATGAAGGGAAGGATTAAGAGAAAGAACAGGGAAAACTCTGGGTTGAGAGTCTGAAAAGGAGTGTTGGTCCAACCTTGGACTGAACAACCTGTTTTTGACGTGGTCAAAAGCGTTGGAATCAATGTCCAAAGCACAAAGTGGGTGAAAGAAGGAGGGGAGTGGCATGTCTGTCTGCATCTTTGGGCATTCGGGTGTTGGGGTGGTTCAGGCCTCAAGACTCCTGATGAAAACAAGTATGTTCCGCTTCATTTCCTGTTTTGGAAAATAGGGGTTGAATGCTAAAAGGCTAATTGCACATTGTTTTTAAAAATTAGTTTGATAATTCATCATATTGTAATTAAACTAATTAGAACACTATTCATTTTCAACCACCTTAATTAGGCCTCAGCTTGGCAGGGAGCCCGTGAGACCAAAATGTTGCAATTTGTTAAACAATCTAAAGACTTTGATAACAAATGACTGTATTCAGTTACATTTTAGTTAATAAGATTTATATATTAATCTAGTTATACTTTGTTCCCTCAGAATTTGGCAGAGCTTGCAGGTCTTCTGATCCCTCTACAAAATTCCTGAAGTCTGAGTTAAAATAACTGGAAAATTTTCCCAAACTGACAGAGAGTCTCTCGATTTTTGCACTGTAGCAAGCATTCATAAGGCTGTAGTGACTTTTGTGTTTTGTTATTTTTTTTTTTTATTTCCTCCTTTTTATAATTATGTAAACAGCTTTCAAAATAATACAGCAAGTTTGTAGAGGGAGACACAGACCAGGGCTGCAGGCTGGGAGGGTGTTGGGGTGTCCGGCTGTCCGTGGGTTTGCTTTTGGGGGCGCTGTTGGATCAGGCTGAGCTTGTTCACCCGCACGGCACAGGAGACTCCGTCAAAGGTACCTCTTTGGACTCGCGGCCCTTGTCATATCACTGTGACAAATGCTTGGGCAGGGCATGAGCTGGCACCCCAAACTCACACGAGAGGTGGAGGACTTCCGCGGTGTTTGGTTCGTCAGTGGTGAATTTCCCTGCCTGCTCTCTTTGACAGCATAATGAAGTGATAATTACCTAAATGAATAAATGTTGATGGCTGAGATAAATATCCACATTCCCTTAATCTATTTTCCTCTGAAATTGCTAAAGGAAATTTGGCTTTAATGGGAGGTATATGTCAATTTTTACAAATGATTGTAAATCTGTTTAGAGAGAACTTAGATGACTCAGTCTCTGTTTCAGCAGTAAAAGTTATTGATGTATGAAGGCATAAGATGGACCAAAAAAAATGAACAAGATATTGTAATAATTATGTTTCTCAATGTCACTACCTTTTGCAACATCTGGTTTGTTTCTGTTCTTTCCACATCCTGCAGATGTTGCTGAACACATGAAAAACACTGGCAGGAGAATATTTTAGCCAAGAAGTAATTTTGGTGAATATTAGAAAAGGGTATCCTCTTAACTCTCCAGAAGTTGAGTAAGCAAAGACTTCTAGTTTCATTGCTAGTAAAGATCAGACCAATAAGCAAATGGGCCAGGGGCCCTTTAAAAGTGTCAGGAATAATCTGTTGTGGATGAAATAGAAGAGTAACACTCTGGTAACAGTATGAAATAATAAATCCAGATTGAGTCTTATTCTGATACCCTTCCTGAGCCTTACTCCTTAAATAGTCTTCTTGATATTAGAGGTTTGTGCTCGAGCTGCTGATGTGGGATTTCCTTCCTTGCCCATCCATGATTCATATGGCAGAGAAAGGGAAGATTAAGGAAATGTGAAAAGCCTATATACAAATCACGTTTATACTGTGTTTCAGGGTTGTGTACCTGACTGATGGGTCAGGTTTTGAATTCTCTCTGCCCGTCCACATCACCAGCACATGTGTCAGCGTGCTGGACAGTGAGTTGTCCAGATAGCAGGGCACAGGACAGTGCCCATGATGACTGAGGGATGCACAATCTCCTGTTGCAATAGAGGTAGGAAGAGAAGCGTGTTCTGTGCTTTGCTTTTACTGCAGCAAATCTGTTTGCTACAGCTGTCCTTGGCTCTTAAATAGTCCTAAAATGGTTAGTTTGTCTGAGGCTGCTGACTGGTTTTCCATCCTGATGACCGGATGCATCACCTAGTTTCTCTCTTGATTCATTTTTCCGTGGGTCTAGTCACCTTTCTGAGCACTGGGAAAACTTCTGGCAGAGGCTGGAAGTCAGGGAAGTTGCAAACCATCATCGTCTAGCAGTAGTGTGGGTTTCTTCCATGGCCTTGGTTAGAGCAGCTCCCAGGGTTCAAGAGACAGTAATGCAGCTGCTACTCCTTCTCCAGTCACTTCAGTGGGATCTCCTGCAGTGCATTTGTACTGCACAAATGGGTCTGCACAGAAGCCTGGAGCTCTCCCAGGGGTAACTCATTATCTTCTATCACAGATGTCAGAGTTGGGAGAGAACTTCCTCCTCTTGCTACCTCCTCAAAAATGTCTATGGCAAAGGAGAAATCTTGAGAGCACAGAAATTAATGGTAAATTCCCACTGGTTTCTCAGTGGCTTGGGTTTGACCTCAGATGTTGCATTCTGATATGAGAAAGACTGAGAGTGATGAAAAAGGTGACTCTGAAGCAGCCCTCGTCTGAACAAGTGCAGAAGCAAAAAGCTGATCTGAAATGAGTGAGGGGAGATCAGAATCTGAAAAGGACTGAGGAAGGAAAAGGCTATTATATGTAGTAGCTATTTGTCAGGGAAAAAAAGGACATTATGAAGGAGATACTAGAAAAGCTCTGCTGTGACTTAAAAAGTGATAGGACAGGAATGGACAGGCTGCAGAAAATGCGCGTGATGTGCCTCAGCCACTGGTGTGTTACCTCCAACTCATTGCAGAATAATTCAGAGATGAATTTAAAATCTTGTACCTGGAAGATAGATTGAGTGCCTGAAATGGACTACAGCTCTCCTTGCTGCCATAGCAATCTTCTTCAAAGCCTTTTCCTTTTATGCAGATGAGCATAAATTAATGGTTGTTTTTCAGCAAAGAAGCAGCAGTAGATGGGAAGGTGCATAAACAGGTGCATCATTTCTCTCCTCCCCTCTCGAGCAGCTCATTTTAATATACACCAGTTATTGCTGTGCATAATAATGAACATCTGTCAAATGCTTTCCAGAGTGTGTGAAAATCCACCTACAGAGCTACAAAGCAGGCGAGCAGTGTGGTAGCTGTGCTGCTCCCTGTATTGCAGTGGAAGCTTCTCCAAGTTGAAATCTCTCCAGTTCACACTCTCCTTTAGACCTGTATTTTCTAGTCAAGTGTGTTATTTCGCTGCACAAAGCATAAGGAGAGTCCAGTGACCACCAGTGTCCCTGACGTAACTCCACAGAAATCTCTGACTCCCCTTGAGTCCAAGGCCCCGGAGAGCCCCAGTTCCTGGGGTGATGGCCTCCTGCCAGGAAAGAATGAGGTCCCCTGGGTCAAATTCTCCCCCCAGATAGAGCCATTGCAACCCTAATAAAGGAAATGAGGTTGTCAGGGTGTGGTTGGAGACAGAATTTGGCCATATTTGAAGTGTGTGGAGTGACTCCAGGATGAGATCAAGAATTGGCCTCAGCCCCCAGCCTCCCATTCAATATTAGTTCTCTATAAAGAAGCATACATTGCCTCACACTTGCATTTCTGGAGCAGAGGCTGGGTCCAAAGCCCTCTAAAGATGCTTAGAGTTTTCCTTTTGGAGGCTAGATCAGGTTACTAGACAAGACACACCATCCAACTGCAATAAACTTGTTCCTTAGATGTATTTTTGTTCAAACAAATCTCAGACTTAATGCTCACAGCTGAATTCGAAAATTCCTTTTTGCTTTTACTTTTCTCCATCGAGAAGTAAAAAGGAGATACAAAATGCCCCTAAAAGAAAACCCAACACTCAGCTCTGAGAGCCTGTATTTGGTTGGTGATGCTTTACAGAGGTCACAGGGATTAATGAAAAACACAATTAGAACAACATCAAGCTGGGGGCCCCAGTTTGGCACTGAAGGATCCCATTTGGGTATATCATATTGCATTATGTGATGTAAGAATGTGGGCTAGTGTAATCAAAATGTAACTGCAATCCTTACCAAAAACACCTGTTTAACCTCAGCTAACCCGGGAGGAGAACTTTAGGCTTTTTTTCCGTACTTGAGCATCGGCGGCGTAGTGGTGAAAGCACAATAATGAAGCTTCTGTTTGTAGGCTCTGGAAATGGAAGTATTCAGAGCTTGTGCCCAGTCTGTCCCAAAATCCATTTTATGTTCCTTAGTTATGTGATTACTTAGTTGTGGGCTTGGGAAGACTGCCGAAGTGAGGGAAACGGGGCCTGAAGATGGAAATATTTCATCTGTGATTTGATAAACTGTGGCTAGTGGCAACATGAGCTGCTTCTGGCCTAAGAACAGAGGTCTGTAAGGTACCAAGAACCCCAGCTTATGGAGGCAGTGAGGCCTTTTGGCACTTCATGAGGAAAAACTTGTTTGAAAATGGAGTGATGAATAATGGTCAGAGCTCAGAATCCAGATCTGAGTTGAAATTGCCAAAAATTTTATCACTTTTCCCAGTGAGCCCCTGGAATCATTTCCTTGGTGATAAATGCTGAGTAGCTGCCAAGGCAGAGTGGTTCAGCATCAAGGAAGAAGTGTCCTGATGGTTCAGGTATCACTGCGAGATTGGAGAGAAAAAATTCTTGCCTTCTATTCTGCTGCAAACTTTTTTTCTTCGTGAGATTGGGCAAATTATTACTTCACCTGATTTTAGCTGTCCAGAGTTTTCAGTTTAAGTCAGTCACTGAAATTCCTTCTTTCTTCAGTGATTCATCCTGTTATTGCAGTCCCTTGAGCATGGGATGATTTGTGTTCTGAAGACATTTCTCTAACAGTTACAGCACATATAACTACCTGAGGTGCTGAGCTTTTAGTTAGCTAAGACGAGGTGAGATGACTCACATCTTTACTCACGGCACCCCACCTAACTGATTCTGTAGAGCAAGGACACCCACCCTTCCTTGTTTCATCAGTGCAACTACTTGTAAGAATAAATACATTAAATTTGAAAAGGAGCACCTTTCAAAGAGTCTACGTAAGGAAAATGTTTCAGGATTTAGTGGGAAGCACTCACTTTGGTTTTCATATTTCCTAAAGAGGGCTGAAAAGCCACTACAGATCCTTCCTTACCTCCTTTTGCCATGCTGTACTGACAAATTGAGGCTTCTCTCTGCCTTATATAAGATCAGGAGTCCTCAAGGAGATTTCAGGTGTCAGGGTGTTGACCTAAGAGCTCCAGTGCAGGATGCAGGTGGCTCAGGGAAGACACATGGACCTGCAACTGAGGTTACATCCCGAGCTGGTGATAAATCAACAAGCTTTATTGACTCCAGCAGAGCTATTGCCTGGTTTCCAGTCCAAAGTGTCTAGTGGATATATGGTACTTTTACAATTCCAAACAGAATCCTGAGTGAAGCGTCAGAGCTGTTGCAAGGTAAAGGTGTAGTTTTGGAGAGGTAGTCAGTGATGGAAAGCAAATAAGGGATTTCTGAGGCAATGTCAGACAAGTGAGAGACCTGGGCTGTGTGTTTTAGATATTTGAGGAAGCTGTTCTGGCGAAAAGGCTCAGAGCCTGAAAGGCCACACACAAATCTGTCATGAGGGGCAGCAAACCCCGGTGTGCCGAAATCCCTGGTTTGTCATACCGCAGTTCTGATGCATGACCTACTGATGTAGTTTCTGCTTAAATACATCACGAGACCTTGTACAGGGTAGGGTAGAAAATAAAATGAAACATCAACATAAACCAAATGAACAAAATACTGATATCCCTGTTGCACCAGCAGACCATTCCATAGGGTACCGTATGGCATGTTCTGACTTTGGCACAGCCCAGAGTCATTGCGTGGAGTCTGTGCATTGCCTGTCTCTGCTGTGACTGATTTAACCAGCACTACACAAATCACTTGTTCCCACTGGCATTAAATTACCAATATTTTTTAAGCAGTTTACCGATTTTTTTAAATTATTTATTTTAATTAAAGAAAGGCAAAACAACTTCCCATGCTCTGCTGATGTCTTGTTTCAGGGAATGGTTTGTCTTGAGACAGACAAAAGCGTACCACGTTCTCCATGGGCTTGTCAAGGCAAATACTTGTCAGTGGCCTAAATACTTTAATGAATATTAGGGAATCATGCATATTAGGGAATAATCTTGCAAGAGGGATGAGAGCACAAGTTCCAGATGACCTCTCCCGCCCCTTTCCTCAGCCCAAAAAACCTGGAGGGATTAGTTACATTTTGAAACAGATGCTCCTATAATTAGGGAGGAAGAAACATGACTGACTGTTTGGAAAAGACACTTTTTTTTATCAGCAGACCCACATATCCATTACAGAAGTGCAGTCTGACAAAACAGCTTAAGGTCTCAACCTGCTGCTCCTCTTCCATGAGGACAGTTTATATCAATGAAGATGCCCCATAGTCCTCTAGCCCAGAAAGGTTCAGACATGGGAGGGCCTGTGGAAATTCGCAGCAGCCAAAAAGCCCAGGACTGAAATTTCTTTAATCTGATCAGACTTGTTCTAACCCCGAGACGTAAATATCCAGCACATTACACCTTTGATTTACTATTATGCATGTATCAGAGCAACAGTGGTCCTTTTGAATTATGCATTCTCTTAACAGAACATTAAACCTTATGGGGAGATGGAGTAGCCCAACACACAGCTATTATCCTGACAGAGGGGAGGGTGAGATCAAGAGTAATGCTCCCAATCTACAGAAACTCCGAGTTTTTGTTGGATTGCTTGAATGAGCATTATAAATAGCACTTTGTTCCTTCTCGTTAATAAATAGTGTTTAGATTGCTCACAAGAAACCTGATAGATGGATCATCAAGAGAAATAGGAGGGATTATCATTAGACATAAAAGAAGAACAACATCACAAAGTCCTGAAACTTGCCTTGAAACTGCTGCTGTAGCCATGCAGCAGGGTTGTGCCTGGGCTGCTGAGAACAAAGCATATCTTTTAATAACTTGAAAATCCGTTCGGTTCTTCATATCAAGTCATGACCAAAAGTTACTACAGTACTATAGGAAATCAAGTTTGATTTTGTAATATAGTCAAATGAGTACTTTGGAGTGCCATGTCTAAGATCAATAAGGAAGTGGTAACTACATTTGCTGTCGTATGATGATATTGATGTAAAAACAAAATGGTCAAAATTATAAAATCAATTTCATAATTTAATCAGAAATGTTTATTGATACTATTAAAGCTGAATTCAATAGCTGCTGATATGCAGTTAATTTCTTACCTGTCAGAAAAACATATTGAAATGTTCTTTCTTTTAAATGCTTGGGGTTAATTCATTGGAAAAAAACCCAGCAGCAACCTGTGGCTGGAATGGGCAGAGAATGGTTTTAGATGGGGAGATGGCTGGAGCTTTTCTAGTGGTCTGTACAAAATGCTTTGAACTTTGCAGAGCACTTGTGTTTCATGTGTGCATACACACGTATGCGTAATGTAACCTTGGCAATAACAGCGTGAGCAACTGCATTGTCACAGCACGAATCCAGGCCCTGGCGAAGGCAGTGGGAACTTCACAGTTAAATTCAGCAGAGCCAGGACTAGCTGTTGAAAAAAGGATCTGCATTTGCCTCCTAGTCCAGGACTGCCTGTGGGCAGGAGATCTGAGGTGGTGGTTCCAGGCTGCATTGTCTTCCCGCACCGTATAACCCTGGGTTTGTGTAGCTACTCCTCTGTGGTAGGTGCTGAGGATGGAAGTGAATGCAGATTTAAGGAATAACAAAAAAAAAGAAAAGATTGGGTTTGCCTTTGCTACCGTGCCCCAGTCTAACCAAGTTTGGACTAAATCCTACAATCTGGTGTGTGCTGCAAAGGCAGTGAAGCCGGCAGAGAGGGCCACGGAGCAGGTCAACAGTGTGTGGGGTCGAAATTCAAAGGTGAGAGTCACTGTAGAGGTGGAAGAAAGGAAAAGGCTGATTGGAGGTTGCTAGGTATTGATTATATCTATCATGTAGATATGAAATGTTTTGTTCTGGGTCTTTTTTCTTCATGATGCTCTCATGAAGGAATCTCTGAGCACAAAGGGTGAAGGTAGAAATCTGGGGGTCACCACTAAGGTAGTTCCTTGGGAATAAAAAAAAAAAAAGGGAATTTGAAAAAGAAAGAAATTGAGATTTCTGTGTGATTGGAATTGTCTGACTTAGAGGAGATTTCATGGACTGCCTGGGCCTAAGAGTTGGAGAAAGGATAGTTAGGACTGCCTAATTATCTGTAGACTGTATGCCTAATAGAAGAAAACCCATTAATCTCAGGCAACAATACTGAAAATGTTTTTCATTACTGAACAGAAACTGAGCTGACCCCTGGATGGGTTATTTTATTGTATTCTTTTTCATATGGTACTTCTGGTTTTTAAATACTTAATTTGAAAGGAGACCATCTGATGAGAAATGTTCTCTGTTAGAGGATTTTTGCACTCTAAAGAAATCAGTTTCTTTTGTACTCTGTCTAATAGGTAGACCATTACACCTGTTTAGGTCCTTTCTCTCTATTGAGATATGTGAGATTATAGGTCTTGCATGGGAACATATATCTGAAATTGATCAATGTAAATTATTGATGGAGTAATTTATTTTTATTTTTACATGGCTAGTCAAAGATTAGTACTTCTTTTAGTGCAAAAGTGCAAAAAAAAATTATGTTAAGATTTTCTTATTCTGATGGAAAGATGTATTTCCATTCCTTATAGTGAATATGAGTGATGCACACTTTTCACATACCAGGAACAGACCTAGGTATGCACAGATTCATTTATACTAAGATTTGTGTTCCTCATGATCTTAAATGCTGTGATGCTACTTTTAATAGGCCAGAAACAAGTTAATTTCATGTCTCTAGGCAGCATTCAAACAAAGCCTACTGGTAACCATGCCTTACTGTGGCGTTCAAGGCTCTCTGGGAAGATGGAGACCAGATTTTGTTACTGGCACGACTCAGTGCTGAGATCCGAAATTATTTATCGGAGGTGATTTTTTGGTGGATAAAATGTAGCTCTGGATTCTCTTAAGCTCTGGCTTAACATTTAACTCTGCTACAAGTCCGTAACCTCCAGAAGGCAGATTAAATTTGGGAGTAGGTTTAGATTAGATATTCAGAAGGAATTATTTACTGTGAGGGTGGTGAGGCACTAGAACAGAGAAACTGTGGATGCCCCACCCCTGGAAGTGTTCAAAGCCAAGCTTGATGAGTTTCTGGGCAACCAGGTCCCTGCCCATGGCAGTGGAGTTGTAACTAGATGAGCTTAAAGTATCTTCCATCTCAAACCGTTCTGTGATTCTATGAAACTGCTTGTCCCTCAGATATGAATCTTAGCACAGATACTCTGCACAGTGTTTGTGAAGGAGAGGGCCTTACCAGACATATGTCTTTCTTTTTTTCTTTTTGTAAAATATCAGGGACCATTTGGTAAGCCAACAATGAAGTTCTCTGCTGTCATTTTTCCTTTTAATATATTTATCAGTATGGAATCAAATAATCTTTTCTCCTTTCTACCCTAGAAAATGATAGTAGCAAGCCTGAGCAACCTACCTGTTTCAAGGTTTGTGGAGTAAGGGGTTTTTAATGTGACAGGCAAGAAGATAGATGAGGCATTTTTCAACGTGGAAGCAAATTTAAGTCACTAAATCACACACACAGAGCAAGAGTTCCTTTCTCTAACATTTCCAGAAATTCCTCCATGTCCTTGAAATGTGACCCTAGAATCTGATATCATGATTTCTTTTTCTCTGTAGAATTATATGAAGGATTTATATTCAACTGGGTGAGTGACACCATTTCTTGAGAACATAGGCTCGTTCTCCTTGATTTGCACAGGCTTGTTTTACTGGACTTGAGCCTTTTAAAACTGTGTGTCCAAGTCTGCTCTGTGGAAGGGCCCTTTCACTCTTCAGCTAATGGAGGAAAAACAAGAACTGCCAGAAGGCTTATTCGTCCTCTGACACCTGCTGCAGGATGGGATGAACCATCCCTAGGAAGCTCTCTCTTTACATTATGGGAGGAGTTTAGAGGATGAGATTAGACACAATTCTGACTTTCACGTGGTTATAGGAGAACCAAGTGACCAAAGATTTCGGTCGTATGCAAATCCCAAAATGTTGTAAGCTGGCAATAAATGAACCACAAAGTTCAGAGGATTTTTATACCTGTTAAAATGCGATTGTCTGCCTCAGTGTTTAAGGCTTTTCTATGAGATTTAACTGAGGGAGTGCGACCACTTAGTTAAAGATTAGACTGTGGACTAAACAGGGTTTAGATCTTTTCCTTGCTCTGATGTTGTTTATCTGAGTGCTAATTGCTTGTCTATATTTTATTTTTCCTTCAGCATAAATAATTATGATAATGTGTAAATCATAATGGTCTTCTGTAATGGAATTCAGGAAAGATTATTGACTGCTCTGCTATTTTTGGATTGAACTACATTTGAGAAATAAGAATGATAAGATTTGTTTTCATAAGACAAGTAGCTGAGCCTTTGATATCTGATTTGGAATATTTGTCTATATAGCACACATCAGTAAAGTAATTTGTATCCAGTTTGTAGCTGAAAAACTGGCATATTTTATGGCTGATATAACTGATTTAGAAACTGACTTACCAGATTGTCCCATGTACAGTAGAGAGGAATGGGGCTGCTGAACTGTGCCAGGATGGGGGAAGAATGGAGACTTATTCTTGGAAATGTTCCGATGTTTTGGAGAAGCATTTAAGGAAGCCACAGGAATGCCAGGATTAAGAGCCTGAATGCAGAATAAAGCTTAAGGAGAGGGTGATGGATTGCTTAGTTCTTTTATTAAGACCTCATACTGTGCTGTGTTTAGTATAGGTTACCATCGTTCCCAAAATTTGCAGTAATATCTGAGAAAGGACAGAATCGAAAGTGCTGTGAGGTGAAACTAAATTTAAGAGACTATGAATATTGACTAAAAATTTTAGTCTTATAAAGGAATAATTTGTTTATTTATAAGCTATAAAAGACCTTAAATCATATACCCAAGTCTCCACTTCTACCCTGGTGTCATAAAGCCCATAAAAACTTGTGGTTCTTTGTCTACCATGAAAATGCAGTGCTGATGCATTTTTGCTGTGAAATGTGGTAGACTGAGGTCATGGAGATATTATCAGATCTTTCATCACTATGCATCCAGGCAAGTAAAATGTGAAAATCAGTTTTCAAAGCCCAAATCTCTAAAATGTCACAATGAGTTTTAAAGCTTGAAATTGCAGCTCTTAGTAAAATGCCTTGTGGTGCACTTTTAACATTTGTTAGATGGCAGCAGAAAGGCCACTTAGAGCAATGAGGATGACTTTTTGTTTGTTTTCATCTTCCATTAGTCTATGACAAAGTATGAAATTTGCCATTTTTCCGTAACTACCACATTAGATCTGTTGTTTCTTTCTGCAATTCATGTGGAATTCTGAATTCAGAGTGATGGCCATCTGGGTGACAGTTCTTGACCTAAGCCAGATGATAGAAATGCACCAAAGGAAAAGCACATAATGAGACTAGAAAGCACAAACACAGTAAGTTTGGTCAGTGAGAAATTTAGTGATGTCAAAACATTGTACTGAATATGCTGTGTGACCAAACGAGACAGACTGGAACACACCAAAACTCAATCAGTTAAATAGCACCTGTGTGTGGGGGGGAATAATAATAATAATAAAAACCAAACCAAACGAAACAAACAAAAAAACATACACACAAAAAACCCAAAACAAAACAAACCAAAAAAAAACCAACAAAAAACAAACCAAACCAAATCACTTTATAACTTTATAATAGGGGAAAGCCAGGATATGTAAATAGACAGGAGAATGTTTAGTGTCACAATGTGACTTGGGAGTGGTGCTAAAGCTTAGTCAGCCATAGAGTTTGCAAGCTTTCCCACAGCTAAATTGGTGGCCAAGCCTAAAACAACTCAGGAGTCGAGATGAGATAAATTTGTGGATATATATGTGTCTCGTCTCTCCCTTTCTAAAACTAGAAAAAAAATCAAGATGAAAATTTGTCCGGGAAGTCCTGCAACTGTTACGGAAGAGCTGAAAAAAATGGCAAAAATATTTTGGTAGGGTGTTCAGTTTCTGGACCTGTAATATTAGAAGTCTTTACAGAAGAAATATTATGCAAAATTAGTCTGTCAGCCTTGACCCCAAAAGAAAAAAGAGATCTGGTTCAAAAGATTGGCTTCAATTTGGGATTGACTTTTGAATTTCTGGGGAGATTTTCCTCATCTAACATAAATTAAAACCTAGGAATTCATTGCTTTTAATGCTATAGGCTCTGTCTATAGTTGGCAGGAGAGAAATGCTCACTTCCATGCAATGATGAATCTCTATTGTCCTTGACAGTTATTTTAGGATGGGCTCTGTCATACCCTGAAGATAATTATCCCTCTCTGGGATATAGGCAGCTTTGATAAGTAGCCTAGACCTAACACACCAAAGTTTTTGATGGCTCATGTGGATGCTGTGTGTCTGCCTGCAGTGACTCTAAGCCCATCTCTGATTCAACACATCTGCTTTTAATAATCCAAAGTAAAAAAAAAAAAAAACAAAACCTCTCCCCTTCTTAAGTGTTCATATTAATTAGGTGTGAAAAATTACTTTTTGGATCAGTTCACTAGCGCTTCAAAGTTGTTTAACCACCTCTGAATGACCTAAGTTGTAATAACCGCGATAGAGCAAGTGGGAAGAGGGAAACAGAAGTACCACTTTGTTGAAGAACAGGATGAAAACAGTTCCTTCTTTCTTGGTTTGATATTTACTTTTGTTCATCCCTTGAACTTGAAAATTTCATCAAACAATCTGTCAGCACCTGTATGGTGAACAGAGCCCTTTAGCAGGAACAGTAAAAGGAAGCCATCAGTAGTTGGTCCTGCTCATAATTTAAAGCATATCATTCAATCTGCTTACATGGGTAGGACTTCTCTTAGTAGTGACTGAATGCATGTGTGTCTGAGAAAGGGCTTTTGGCTCCCCAGTTATATGAATGTGAGTAGAAAAGCAGCCATATGCGGGTGGCCTGAGTTCTGGCTGTGTCTCCTTTATCTGATCAGTGCAGAAAAACAACTTGGGTATATGTAAGGTCTTAGGCAGGGAGCTGCCTAGAGCTAATTAACAGGAAACAGTAGGTAAAATAGTGAATTAGAAGAGATTTCTGGCAATATGGAGCAGTTCTGACCAGGATCATGTTGAGAATAGCATTTCAGAAGTAAATTGTGAAAAAAAAAAAAATGAAAGGTACTGGAGGTGTTAGTCAACCTGCACTCAGTACTTTCTTCGATCCCTCCAAAAGATGGGTTTAGTCCAGATACTTGATTCAGAGGAGTGACACCAGCATCACAGTGTGGAGAATCCTACGAACAGACCATATGTCTACCAGTACTTCAGGTGCTGAAAATTTGTTTTGCAAACACTTTTTAAACTTGTGACAGTGTGGGTCTGTTTCAGTGAAGTATTTCCAAGATATCATTACAGTAAAAAATTGCAATTTAAAAACCAATTCACTGACTCAGAGTGGGGAGTAGGTTGTGTACTGCTTCCTTCCCTGGTGTTTCCTGTGCCTGAGTACCACAAATCATAATACAATTCAGCAAGATGGCCAAATGATTTTGCTTGCTGTGAGCTTTTCTCTTGATAGGAGAGTCTTTAGGATGACATTCTATTGCTCTTGCTTGGCAATTTAACAGTGTTTTGTTCCTTAAAGGGTGTTCAAATCTTCTGGTAATGCTGAACTCCTCTTGTTCTGATCCTAAGATACTAATTTTCTGGGAAAGAGTTTACAATTGTCACAGAACCAGGAGATGCAGGCAAAACAAGTGCTTTGATTCAACGTGGACTTTAGGATCTTTGGGATAAAAGTCACCCAAATGACTACATCAACTCATCTAGTCCTCTACCCAGAGCAGGGCTGATTTCATCTCTCTGGGTAGATGTTTGTTCTTACAAATCCCTAACGCTGAAAACATCATGTGCTGTTCTTCTCAGGCAATTTAATTCAATTCTGCACTCTTAGGATCAAAAACTTGTTGCTAGCGTCTGACCTGAATCTCTCAGATCTTGGTTTTGTCTCACCTAAATCTCTCTGATCTTGGTTTATGCCTATAGCTCGTAGCTTGTCCAGCTTGGACATTAAAAAAACCCAAAACATATTTTTTTAATTATTATTATTTTTTTAATTTTTTTTTTTTTTACAAATCCTTGGGCTCACAAGATGGTCTTAATTCCTTTTTCTGCTTGTGAATACTTGACTTCTCATTGCCCAAAGTCAGAGCACCTCTCCTATGAAGACAGACTGAAAGAGTCAGGATTGTCCAGCTTGGAAAAGGCTCCAGGGAGATCTTAGAGCTCCTTCTCATACCTGAAGTGGCTACAAAAGAGCTGGAGAGGGACTTTTGAAAAGGGTATGAAGTGATTGATATGACAAGGGGGAACGGTTTTAAACTCAAAGAGGGTAGGTTTGAATTAGATATTGGGAAGGAATTCTTGACTGTGAGGGTGGTGAGGCACTGGAACAGGTTGCCCAGAGAAGCTGTGGATACCCCATCCCTGGAAGTGTTCAAGGCCAGGTTGGATGGGGCTTGGAGAAACATGGTCTAGTGGAAGGTGCCCCTGCTCACAGCAGGGGTATTGGAACTAGATGAATTTTCATGTCCCTTACAATTCAAATCGTTTCGTGATTCTATTAATTCACTATTAGATACTCAGTGTCAAGGATGTAGAACCTCATTCGTCCATGGCTCTCATGTAATAAAATACTTCCTGTCTCCTTATTTGTCTTTGTAAATTTAGTATCCTCCAGGCACAGAAAGATACCAGAGATGATCATGCTTTTTAATGGTAAGAAAATGCAGTACCTTTCTAGACAAGATCTGTCCAAGGACAGATCTGGCAAGGATTTTTTCCTGCTATGAGTTTGAAGCACGAGGCTTCTGCTCGTGAAAATCTGATCCTTTATGAGAAAGAGAAAACTCTGATCTGGTGTTCTGGTTTGGGGCTCCTTTTTTCAGTTCCTTTTGATTGGCAAGAAACGAGTACGTACTTTAATTACATCTGGCCTTTTTACAACATGACTAAGCTGTCCAACAGATGTCTGCTTTGGGTCCGAACAGCATGAACACATGACAGGGAGGCAAAAAATAATCTCGAGGAATCTCATCCCTCTTGCTTTTCACACGGATTCGGTCACTCTATATAAAAACCTCGTGTGAGTTCTTTATTCTTTTGGAAAGTAACGCTGCCAACAAGTAGGTTCTGAATCTGGTCTCCTCTTGCGAATTCCAAAGAATAAAGCCCTCTAGGAAGGTATCTTCAGATTGCATCTAATTGCCACTCATAAGCTGATGATGAGCACAGGGATCGAAGCTTTATAGGCCACACTCCAGCAGAAATCCTTAAGGAGAACTGGGAAATGGATACCATCAGGCCAGATTTGGAGGACTGGAAATAATTTACCCATAACTCTTGATTTAATCTATCTGTCTGTTCAAATTCATCTCTCATCTAATCAATCTGAACAAGAGGACTGAAATCCTGGAATAGTGTGTTTATTAGTTTAAAAAAAAATAAATTATTAAAAAAAGTCCTGGAAATGTGTGTTTTAACAAGTTGTTGAGTTAGCAATTCTTTCTTACTCTACAGCCCAGCCCTGCCACACATACTGTAACTTTCATCTCCAGCCAGAAAACTTCAAAGTCCTTCTGAGGTCAAGGGCAGTGTGGCAACATGTATTAAATCAAGAGTTCCCAGAACACTGTATGTTCTTGGATGTGGACAGGGACTACAATGTATGATGGTATTATAGAAACTAGACTAAGCTAGCCACTTGGGGAGACCGAGGATTTGGAGATGTATCAACCTGCAGAGGGGAGAGGGTTAGATTTTGGTTTGTTTTGTTTGTTTTAGTTACTATGATATAGGGAGCAGAAGGTACCTACGTGACTTGAGTGTATCGTCCTGTAGCTTTCCTTATTAGATCTGTTCACTGGTGAAATTTGTGTGAGAGTGCTGCACAACCCAGTTGGTAAACAAAATCCTCTCAAAGCAGGGCAAGGAAACAGTCCTTTTCCAAATGTACCTTTACCAGAAACATAATGAAAACATGGTTTATAAGGTGAAACAGTCATCTGTAATAATAGTAACCTTGCAGCCATGCTCTGAACTGGTTGGTTTTGCTCCCCCGTCTAGTTTTGTTTGGTATAATCTCATTTTCTGTTCACAACCATCATGTACTTTCTGTCCTGAGAATGAAATGCAAGCTAGACCCTGCCTGATGTATTTTTTGCTCAGAGCAGTGTAACTCAGGGGCTTAGCTTTATTAGGCAGCAATAATGGTTGTCACTTCTCCTTCAAGCACGTTGGAAAGAAATGTAATAAAAAATTTACCTATTTTGCTATAGAAGCCTTGTGGCAAGAGTTTACACATTATCAGACTAACTAATATTCTGAAATTGTTAACCTTAGAATTGACAAAATTCATGGCGATAAGAGTTTTTGCCAAAACAGAGTTGCATTTAAATCAACTAAATAATATGCATGTAAAGTCTGCTTTCATCCTTTGAAAATATAAGTGCTTAAATCAGGTTTTAAGTAAGATTTTGATTCCTGTAGCCTCTCTCTAGGCTCAGTAGAGATAAAGAGAGGGAGGAAGCTTGACTTCTGGGTGCATTGAATTGCTCTTTGGAATTGCCCATCTGATTTAGGCTCTTCAGTGAAGTGCACACAGTTCAGTGTGGTGTGTTTAGTTAAAAAAGTGCATGGCAATACCTGCAGGGTATGTGGAGTACCTGACTCTGCTTTGAGTGTGCAACTACACACTTTTATTTTTTAATAAAATTGCAGAAAGAATAGGGAAATAAAATCTTCATACTGGTTAAGTGAATCCGCATGCATTACGTTCCCAGTCTTCCTAAAAATGTTATAATGTGGTGTATCTTTATGCTATACATACCTGATATTTGCTTTGAAAACCTCTTTTTAAACCCCAGCCCAAATTTCCTTAGAAAGTTTGATTCTCGGGGTGAGCTTAGTTAACTAAAGAGAGAATAATAAAGTTAGTTCATGTGTCTGGTAACTTGCTGCAGTTTCAAATATCCGATCTAATTGCCCCAAACTGCCAGGTAACTAAGTTGGAATGTGGATTTCTCAGAAAACATCTCCTTCCAAATGAATCACCCTCTTTGCTCCAGGCAGAACTTTGCTGTTCTTCAAGTTTCCCATCTACCTCTTGGCCGCTCCTAATTTGGTGTGGGTGCCAATCTGTCATTATTAGAGTGGGACACGAAAACACAATTCAAGTGAACTGAAATAATACTTCTGAACTTCAGCTAAAGCACGGTTTAGATTTTCAGCCCAGATTCAGGTAGTTTCTATTTTTGCCAAATAAATTACCTCATTGCTGAATAAAATGGCTATCTTGCTTCATCAGCATTGCTCTCTGAAAAGAAAAATTAATCAGATTTCCTGCTGTTCCATTAGCTTTTTTTTTTTTTTTTTTTTTT
>VZRE01011397.1:163164-248464 GCA_013396775.1 Cephalopterus ornatus
TCATTTAATATTTCAGCTGCCTCCAGAATGATTTTTCTAATACCAAAAGGGCTTAGTCAATTTTCAGGACTAACTACTTGCAAAATGTCAGTTTAATAAAGCAGGTTCATTGCTGGGACTTGGCACAAAAAGAAAAGCTGAAGCAATGTAAAAATGTATTTTGATGAACTTAAAAAAAAGGAGGGGGGAGGAAGGGAGGGCAGTCCTGGTTGTTTCTGAATGCCCTTGATTTCTGTAACATCTCCATCAACTGAGGCTATTTGGCATTTTAGGTGTTTGCATTCTTCATGGACAGAAATCAGGAGGAGCACTGGCATACCTGAAATGGTAGACTGAGTAGTCAGTCCTCAGCCAGCCCATCAAAACCGTCCATTCTGCAGAGCAAATTTTAGTCAGAGTGCTGAAAGGCCAGGACCACACTGTCAGCAGAGGCCTCTTTGGTTAGCATCTTTGCAATATTGTCCAGCTGCACTTTAAACTTCCATAAGATTTAACCCTTTGATGGAAGGCTTGGGTATAAAGTTTGACACAAATTCTCTGATGTGTTTTGTGTTGGTAGGTAGGGAGAGGGCTACAGCTAAAACATTTGAAAAGAAATAAAACTATTTAAAAACTCGATGTAAAAAAGTCATTTAAATTTCTTAGTGTGAAATAAAGTCTCAAGTCCAAAATACATCTAAATATAGCCTATTAAATGTTAAAAAGGCAAAAATAGACTCAAAACAGGAAAATCCCTCAAAAAAACAGACATGGAGAGAAATGCTAATCTTTTAAATAGTCTTTTCAACTGATTTTGCTTTTGTATTTTATGAAGAAAGCCCATTTCATTCTGGGTCAGCTCCAAAAAAGATTTCCTTACATCTGTTTGTGGACTATCATACTCAAGTACCGATGTGGCCTACGTCAGAGTGTATCAATGCCAAGCCAAAGGACAGACAGCTCCTTCCCAGAGCTTTTTCCCCCCTCTTGTAGTAAAGTCTTTCCCTCCCATAGTAAAGTCTACTTGCATAAGGTGAACACTTAACTTTCCCAAACTGCCTTGTCTCAGGCTCCTTTAAAACTGCTAAATGAAGGAAACTAGGATGGCGAATTCAGTTTTGCATGCGTGTTGTTTGGCATGAAAAACTCTCTCACCTGCCATTCATCAGAAATAGTCACCAGCTGCTCCCAGGCTAACGTTACAGTGTCAATGGGAGGTCTTTAGCATGAGAGGGAGAGAAAGGTCTTTGCCAAGATGTTAAAAAATGGAGTACAGTGAAACTGGAAACTTCCCTTGATAGCGAGTACATTATCTAAGCATCTTATTACAAATTACTGAGAGCCCTTTTAGCAAATTTTTTTTTTTTTTTAATGTCTTAAGGGGATTTAACTAATTAGGCACAAAGTCTTATGCTCGGGATTTATTCAATCATATTTTTTCACTTAGGGCACGGCAATTCCTCTGTTTTTTTCATGTTCTGGTGGTCATTTGTGGATGAGGCAGATTTAGCTGAGAGGAACCCAGCTGCAGTTACTAATAATGTTCAGCAGTGCTTACTCTCTGTGCTTGCTGTGCACGAATTCCTGTTGGAGTCAGCTGAAGACCTGTGTTCTTGCAAGCGTGCAGATTTACGCTCTCACATAACACAGGACTGGATTTTGAGCATCAAAGGGTGGCAAGGTTGGGCCATCAATGCTGATGTTGCTCCCCTTGTTTGGAGAACAGGTGCCCCCCCAGCCACCTGATAGCACAGACTTGATAGTCCTCCAGCTTGGGGTGCAGAAGCGACAACTCGAGGACCTTGATAGGCAACAGGGGTTGTAGATGCCTTTACAAAACAGACTGGAATATCTCAGTTAAGGATCTTCCCTCTGTCTGATGCTCAGGCATCTGAAGTAGGCAGTGTGGATAGCTCAGTTTGGACTTGGACTGATACACTTTTGGAGAACACACTGCCTCTTACTCGTACTGAAGCACGTGCACAGAAACAGTGACTGGCCCCAGACTTCTGCACTGAGTACACAAGTACCCTCAGACCATGTAGTGACCTAGGAAAGGTCACTAACAATAGCTGGCCTATTGTCTGTGGATTTTCATGACAAATTTTAAATGTATAGATCTCCGTGGATAGATTGAAAACCAGGTTGAATCTGACAGTTCCCGCTGTTTTCACTGAGACTGCTGTGATCTCATGAGCATTCCCACAGCAACCAGTAGTAGAGTCACTGAGATTTTTGTATTTAAAGTAGGATCATGCAGCAGCAGAGCATAAAGGATATGCTAGAGAATACTGTGTGCCTTCAGCCTCAGGCCTGCCGTGGGATGGGAGAAGCAGCTTTGCAGACTAATATCCGAAGTCACAAAAACTAATCCGCCCTTGCTCATGTATCTGTCTGTAAAAACCACACTGTGTTCTGGGGTGCAGAAATGCAGAAACATATGTATTTCATGAAACTGTTTCTCATTAGATTTTGTTGCCATCAGGTGTTACTTAGTTGCAAAAGCTTTTTGAGAAGCATTTGTTCTTAAGGAGTCAAAAATACATTGTTTTACTTCCATTTCAGGGTTAGCTCATTTAAATAGCTGTAAAAACTATTAGCTAATTTAAATAACTTTAAAATCTATTGATGACCAAATCCTTAAGTTACTCTAGACTCGTATGTGGTAAAATTTGCTTCTATTTTTTTTTTTTTTTTTTTAATGAGGGATGGACTCCTCCATTTAAAACAGGGAACCTTTGAAAGTCTTCTTTTGCTTCCTGCCTAGTGGTTAACTCAGAAGTCCAACTATGTTCATCCAAACATTGTCTTACATCCGTGAAGCAAATTTTCATCCCCTCCCCTATTGAACTCAGGTTTCTGCAGAACTTTGCTTCGTGTAAGTTATAAGGAGACTTTGCTGACACATCCCTTTAACCCTCAGTCTTGGTTAATTTAATTCAGAAAACCAAGCTGCAAAAGCAGTAAAATCTCACTACTCTTGACTTTTACTGAACACATTGCATGATATCTCAACCAACCAGAATCATCTGGCACCAACTATATTTGACTTACTGTTGTACTAAAAGGTGTATAGGAAAAAATCAATATCTGTTTTGTTTCACGGTAGAAGATCTCAGCATTTTGCAGCCTAACATATATTTTAGTGGTTTCATTGCACCACTAAAGGTCAAGTACCATATCTGTGCCTGTGATTTCCTGTACTGCTTTAAAGCACAGCCAGGGCCTGTAACTCTTTAAGCTCTTTAAGGTCACAGTCCTGTTATGCTGAAACAAATGGAGGTGGTTCTGGATGGCCAAAAATGAATTGTAAAAAAAAATAATTCCTGCAGTGTTTTTGGAGCTTTTCTTCATATTTTTCTCTTTTTCACATGTAATATCTAGCGGTGATTCTATAAACTATGTGTTTAATTGTAAGCTCCTGGCAAAGCCCGTTCTATAGCTTATAGGGCCAGGGACTTGGATTGCAGGAATTAGGTCTGAATGGTAGCAGATTGGCTTTGTATTAGGCGTTTCTTGATTATAAATGCCACAGTGCTTTTTAAGGAATTTCAGATCTTGCTTATTTTCTTAGTGCTGTTTCCTGACCAAATTTATATTCCACTTTGGAAACTGCATTGTAACTGGTTTGTAGTATTTACATTTCCCACCTCTTCTATTTGTCTGTTACCTGATATGTTGTATGTTCTTATTAGAAACGTATCTAGTGAGATATTTGACTCCACAATATCCCATACAGCAAATTGCAGACAAATTTATAAAGATCAGATAAACCCCACACTTATTTACCAACCACTTTTGTGTTTTACTGACATTTCTGGTTCTCCCTGTTTTCATTCTTTATTTGCTCTGATGAAGGTTTTACATTCCCTGATTTATTTGTTGTAGAGTACCATTATGAATATGGAAGGCACAATATAAATCAATCAATAATAATAATAATACATAAAGCAAAGTTAACATTTCAGTTTATGATTCTCTAAGCATCAAAACACAAAGTCTCTGTTGACTGTCAGACATGAAATAAAACACTACAGAAACACACCATCACACACCTCTTGATGCAATTAAACTCCAGGCTGAAGGGTGGCCTCACAAGACTTTGACATGTCTTTTGTTGTCTTATCTTTTCCTTTTAAATTCTATCTTGTAAATCAATTTCTCTTAAAATTCTCATAAAAGAGTATTTTGTTCAAAAAACTTTATGCTGTGTCAATATGAGATAGCAGTACCTGGTTCCCCTTAGCTTGTTTGAGCCATGTAGGACATGCATATCTCATAAATTGCTCTCTCTGTTTGATGATGAATCTATGGCTGTTCTCAAGAACCTATATTTTTTTTAAGTTGAGAAGCCTGTAATTCTTAAGGTGATCCCTGACCCTTATTTAATGCTGCAAAACACTACAGGAAAGGGGGTTGAACTTTAATGTCTGCAAGGGAGAAAGTAATAACTTTCCCCATTTCTTCTGTAAGTGACTTGGGCTATGTGATGAATGCAGAACCTTCACTCACAAGGTTTTCCTGATATTATACACTTGTAGCAAATAAGGTTAGAACCTTTAAAATATAGCATTTAGTAATGTACTGGAAATAGCTTCTTCTCGATTCCTTTAAAGGTCACTGCATTTGCTTTTCAGTCGTAATTTTAGTTTGGGCCTCTACAGAGTAGAACTGAGAACAGGCTTGGCAATGTTCTCTCGATTTCCCCAAGACTGAAAATAAAATAGCATGAGATATTCATATATAGTGGATGAGTGTGTATTTCGTATGTGTGTGTGTTTGTATGTATGCATAAAGAAAATCTTCAAGTTTGGGAGCAAGTTACTTGACCAAATAATCAGAGATAAACACAGAGCACAGGGAACCAATCAGTTTATTAGCCGCTGTTTCCCTCAAATCTTAGCAGGACCTCACTGCCACTACGAGCTCACAGATCTCCAGCTCCCCAGCCAAAGAACAGGCCTGTTACTGACCTTGCAATCACTTTTTGCTTAGTAATATGGCCTTGCTACGAAAAAAAAAGTGCATTTCTGTAATTATTTTTTAAGGACATCTAAAATGAGGATAGACATTGAAGAGTAATGAATGGATGTAAGACATATTGTCCCTCTCACACTTAGGAAATACTCTTTGGCTAGGAGAGCAGTGGGTTTCGTAGTTGGCCTAAATTTGCCGGCAATGCTACTGTTTTGTAAGAATTGAAGTTTACTCATTAAAGACAGATATGGAATATTCAGGTAACATGTTGCATGTTGAGAGTAGCATTAGAAGATGGCTGTTAGGAACATCTATGAAGTGCAGGCTGAGGAAAGTAACGTTTCACCTGAAGGGACACAGATGAGCAGCAGCAAAGACGGGGTGGTGCAGGAAGGCTTTAGGTTTTTTCTTCTTCTGGCTGTAGGAAAGTCACATAAGCTCAGATCCAACCAATATTGAGACTCTAATTCCAGTGTAAAGATTAGGAGCCATAGTAACAACCTGGAAAGGGGCTGTGATCCTAGAGGTCATTGTTTCAATACTGAAATTTAACAGATTCCTCTGAACCAATGTCGTGACCCAGAGTTCACGTGCCTTTGCTCTCGGCGTGGGGAATGGTTGGCGGCTAAGAAGAGGATGTAATTTTTATTTTTTTCCTGAAATAGGTCCTGAGCCATAATATTTTTTACACATGAACTTGTATTTCAAGGCTCACCCTAGGCTTATAAAACAAATGCTTTTTTTAAAGCACATAAATCAAGTTGGATGCCAGCTGGATTTTCCCAGGAGAATATTCATATTCAGTGACTGAAAGGATTTATTCTCTGTTTACATTTATGAGATTTGGCAACAGTTAATGGAAGGAGAAAAGTCAGCTATCTTCCTTTATAGCAGGTAACTATATCTCTTTGGCTGATCAAGATTTACAAACATCTTCTCTGTTGATTTATTCATGTTAACATTACTACTGGTCTATTTTGAAAGCCAGAAAAATGATGCCAATTTTCATTTTCCTAAATGAAGGGGGAGAATTGGTTTTGTCAGCTACCAGCTAATAACTTTCGAAGCAATATGTTTTGGGGGGTTTCTCTGGCCTGTTTGGAAGATGTTTGGCCTGTTTTGTATTAACTGAAGGACCTAGAGATGCATTTCCTAACATGATTGCTGAGAATACCTGATAGTTTAGGTGTCCAGCTGAGACATCTGGTTTTCAGCTCTCAGATGCTCAGTACACTCCCTTCTTTTGGGTGTCTCTGCTTGAGCTTCAGACTGAAGTAGTTCTGATCATTAGTTATCTGATCATTAGTCATCCTTTCTACCAAAGCTTTTCCCTCCTCAGATATTCCTGCACTTGAAAGCTGTGCCAGACACCCTGCTACAGGGTAGTAGACCTCAGTAGCTGAGGTCTTAGATTAGTCCTTGTGCTAATGTGGAAGGTCATAGACTGGATCAGGTTGTGCTTCAAAACCACTGGCAGTGTGGCAGATGACTGTCAGCAAGAGCTGACGAACAAACCACACCTGAACATCATGAGGAGGAAGCCTCACTCTGGGTTTTGTGTCTCCCCATTTAAGGCTTTTATTTTTCTCTAGTTTGAGGTGATCCAGAAAGACAGTGATTCCCAACCGCTTTGGATCAATGCTGGATCCTCAAAGATCTTGTGGAATGACAGGCGCTGTCATTTATGTGAACTGTACACTTCACTGTCTGGTATGTCTTTATGGACCTGCTGCAGGGGAGGCCTTATGGACCACCAGTGGTCCAGGCCCCCACTGTAAGAGATCATGGATTACATTTGTTATGCTTTCCTGACTGGCTTACTCTCTTAAGCTCTGTCTTGGTGCATGTACTCTGCATGCAAAACTAATAAGGAATTATATATTATATGTGATTAATTACCTTAGTGCATTTGCTGGGCGAGGCATTTCACAAATATTCTAAAGATACAATTACCAGTTTAAAAAGGCCCTAAACCATCGATCCCGTCCTTCTAAAAAACACTCTGTGCCACAGCTAGAACACGAGGTACTTTAGAGATGAAATACCATGATATGTTCTCCTTTGTATCTGTAGAGACCTTGCAACCTGAAGACAAATTTCTTTGCCAGCTTCTTGACTGGAAGAGCTAACCCTGCTTATCATCCCTCACGGTGCAGAGTGCTGTCTGCCTCCCAGCACAGAGGGGCCATAGAATATATTATTCCATTAACACTTGTCTGTGTTCTGTACTCTGCATATTAAAGGAACTGAGGAGATCAATTATCTTCATCTGGGGATTCTAAGCCTTATTATGTCTTTTTTTTTTTTTTTTTTTTTTTTTTTTAATGTTTATCCAGAGTGTTGTGAACTTTCATTCTCCAAAGGTAGCAATCAACAAAGATAAATTGAGTGGCAGAAAGCAGCTACTTAACTAACTGTTTTTTCTGCTTGGTGCAGTGTCTGAATCCAACAGAGGTGAGGCTCTAAAATGAAAGCTAAAGGAGGGGTTGGGGGTAAAAACCAGCCAGTTGAGATCACAGAGAGAGATGTTAATGGCAAAGATCACACACAACAAAACCAAACAAAATGAAGCAGCTAAAGACAGTGATTATATAGATCTGAGCAGACTGTTGACTACGTGGAATTGCAATTATCTTGCAGGCTCCTGGGACCTTGCTCAGGGAATCATTACTACCAAAGTAAGAAGATTGTTCTCAGGTGCAGAACATATCGATTTTGCTGTTCTCCAGCATCCTGCAAAGCAACTGACCATGTCATTTAAGTGTTCGTTAACCAAACACATCAATAAATATAAAACTTTCAAAAAAGTAAAAATCACCTCATAAATAATTATAAAGGAGTGAATTATTACCTAGGAGCAAGTGTAATTGATGTCATTATAAATAAACCACAAAATATATCCTGTCCCAAGCTTAAAAATGTATGAAGGCATCCATCTACCTTGTTAAAAAATGATAGTTTATCTTGCCAAGAGGACAGCTTTCATAGCTGCCCGATTGGAAGAGGCGTGTGCAGAGAAGATATTACATTGTAAATATTTTTTATTTGCTTTATTTTTCCTTTTTTTTTTTCCCCTCCCCCTTTTCATGTGAATTCAAAGCTTATAAAAGGAGAGAGACACAGATAACATTTGTTACAGCCAAGCTGCGGGGAGGGCAAGAAGAGTTTCTCTGCGTGGTTCACATCAGCCTTGACCTGCAGTGTTCCAGCTATTGTAATCCTTGACCTTTGAAGAGCAGCTGTCAGTAACAACAGGCTTTCTTCCCCCAAGGACTGCAGGGACAAGCAAATTCGTTTTGAATGTGTGATGTGAGGTAATCAGTAATGGCAAAGCACTCACATCCTCTGTTCTCCGGTATTGCCTATTCACCCGTAACTGCAATTAACACTAGAGAGATATTAATGCAGGAGGAAATGAGACCCTTGGCTCTGTGTTGACCGATGGCCCAACATATCTCTTAATCAGGGGTCCCTTCTTCTCCAAATACTGAGACAGAGACAAACCCACAGAGTAGGTCAAAGGGGTAAAGATGAAGGCTTTAGATTTTTGCTGACTACTAAGTGAAAGGGACAGATGAATCCTTATGGTAATGGTGGTCTTTTACCTCGTATTATTTCATACATGAAAGAAAACTCTTGAATACTTTCTTTGTGCGCACACTCATTTAAATAAGCACAAATCCGGGGCTGACCAACTCCCAGAGAAGTCAGTCTAAGACTGTCACTTGGATGTGAGATAGGGCTTACACATTCCTTCGAAGGAAAGCTTTTAATAAACGTGGAAACTTCCACAGCTTGTTAGCCCAAGTGGACGGCAGAGTCTCTCTATCCTCCTTCCCTGGGGTTCTGCATGGATCTTTGCAGCAGCATGCCCTCCACCAGACCCCCAGATCTGGGGAGGCTGTTAATAAATTGTACATAAACTAGAGATGTGACTTCACATTGTGGGATTTTGTGGAATCTTTATCTGGTGGGTTGTGATGTATCAGAAAATGGTGTTTTCAGGCTGAAAAGTCTCAGTGAAGAATCTGAAGGAAGACTGATTTTGTTTTAATTTTGTACATGTCCAGAGATATGTTTCTTTCCAGATCAGATTAGCTTGAATGCTTACACATGATGAGAGATTTCCAAGTCAAAAGGGGCTGCTGGTTGTTATGACTTCGCAGCAGTTGTTACTTTCTGTTATTCCCATTTCTCTTCTCTCCTGCATTGCACCCCCCTGGATTCTGTGAGGGTCTCTTTTTGCAGCTGTATTTTCACAGAGTCTTGAGATTTCTGTTCATATAATAAAATCCAAGTTTTCTCCAAGAAGATACTCTGATTTTTTCACCCTGGTTCAAGAGTAAAGCTAATGTCAAGACATCAGACTTTCTCACAGGGATTTCAGCAGTCTTTCCTTCCAAAGGCCTTCCATAAATTTGGAGTCCCATTTTGCTGTCAGTTTTGGGCAAGTTTAGGAGCACATGGGAACTGCCTTGGAGAGATGGGAATATGAAACAACAGCACTGGAGGCAGGATGAGAGACTGATACAGAAAGTCCCATGAAAACATTCCCACTGTAATTGCATGGGACTACTTACACATCAGTCTGGGCAAAGGGACGTACCTGGAGAGGTCAGGGCAATATTTGTCACATAGCTTATTAATTGTATTTTCTTTTCCTCCTCGGACTCTCTGTTTATTAGTTTACTTTATTCATATAAGAATGTCTTCAAACATTTTTCGGAGCGTCTGGATTATTTTGGTTTTGACAAAATAAATTCAGACATGACATTTGGTCAGGAGATAATTATTGGCAAGGGAAGAAAGAATATGGTCTGAGCAACCTGGCCTTGTGGAAGGTGTCCTGCCCATGGAAGGGGGTCTGGAACCAGATGAGTTTTAGGGTCCCTTTCAACCCAAATCATTCCATGAGTCTGTGATTATGGTGAGCAGAGGAGGAAGGAAGAAGGTGGAGGATTGTAGGAAGAGAATGGCAAAAGAGAAATAAATACAAAATGGAGGGAGAAGAACACTAGGAAAAATTGGTGAGCTGCTTATTAGAAAGAGACTCTATTTTATCTTATGAAAAACAGGAAAAATCACAGGTTGGCATCACGAAGTTTATTCCGCCTGTGCGCTTGTGTCTTGATTGCTTCCATGTCTGACACTGGGTTTCCAGATAACGCTGACCATTCATCTAGAGACTCTTACTGAGGAGGTGGTGAGTTAAAAAAACGTAAATAAAAATGATAGCAGTAATAATAATAGTAATAATCCCCTTGGAGATATACCAGACCTCGTGGGACATCTGCTTATCTTAGACATACAAGTTCTTTTCTGGAAGGCCCTTTTCTGTCTGCATAGATAGTCCTGGGAGTGCAAATTACTAGCTCGGCTCTCCTTATTTTTAGATAGCTAATTCTTAGTGTCCCTGGTCAAACCTGATCTAAAATTCATATTCTTTTCACAGAGGTCACAACCATGACAAGCCTTAAGTTTTTTCTGCATGGCACCACACAGCCTAATTAATTAATAGAATTGGCTGATGCAAGGTCTCAGGGGTCTCACTCCCCCTGGATTTTCATTATTGTAGCAGTAATAATTTAAATGTATTTGCAATCTACAAAAGAGAGGAGGGGATGGAGCACAGCTGTCAAAAAGTAAATTCGGTTCCTAGAAAAAAAAAGTCACCTGATGATTTGACTGATTTATCAGTTGATGTAAAACAGAATACAGGGCAAGATTGCTGCTGACTTAAAGCAGGGAAAAGGGTGAGTTCTGGCATAACTGGAACTACAGGGAAGCAAATAGAGAACTGAGTACTTTCATATTGCTAGCCTGAAGCTAAGCAGTACATTATGCCATTGAAGAAAGAGGGAGTTGACTTGGATCTGCACAGCTTCAGTTTTGAATTTGGAGCTTTTTCCTTTGCTTTCTAGACTGTCCAGCACTCCCTCCAGCTCCCACAACATTGCTGGCACTGTCTCCATAACCCTGGTTGGAGGAGCTTATCTAAACCTCTCCACTGGGGAATGAAAACAGAACATACAGTGCAAGTTCCTTGGCTCATCATCTGCTCTAACAACAACCACAGCATTAACAAGAAGCTGGACTTATTTTTACCATTTGGCAGCGGAACAGCTGTGGGGAGAAAACATTTCTGAAATTACATTTTCATTAAAATTTCTGAAAGCGTTCAAGGGGGAGCACAAGGAGGTATATTTAATGGCACATTAAGAGACTTATTTTCATTTAAGCAGAGGCATGCTTGGGAATAACATTTGCCCCCCGGACAAACACACAATGCAACAAGCTAAAACTGAACCTGCAATTGAATCCTGTATCCACAAAAGCTGCTAGCAAAACAGACCAACAGAGAGGGGAGGGCAGCCTTTGAAATATGAACCAGAATCAATCTTTATTTCATCTGTCACATCTCAGTAAAGTTATAGTTTTTTGCCTTCTAGTCATGTAAAAATCTTTTATATCAATTTGTATCTTTTATATAATAATGGGACATTCTGTATTAAAGAGTGTAACTGTACTGACTCACTAGTTAGATATTTCTGATGGACTAATTATCTAGATGATAAGGATAGTTCCCACACTTTGGGATAATAATAAGAAAAAGGAGCAAATTAACATTTATTAAGTACATTTGAAAAATAATTGTTATTCACCACTTCTTGCAGTTAGCACTGTGTTAATTATCTCTGCCAAGTTCATTTTCTCAGTGGCTCCTAATGAAGACAGCAGCCTCTGGAAGCAAAACTATGCCTATTGAGGAGATTATAATTATTGGAGGAACTCTGCAATTCATTCATTTAATTCTGCTGCCTGAACTTTTTCGAAAAAGTCTTTGTTAAGCTACAGAATGAAATCCTTCTTTCCCTCCAGATTTGCAGAGCTTTAAATGAGAGCAGACTCCGGTACGTAGGTTTTCAGGATCTCTTTTATGTGGTAGAACATCTTGGTTCTGCACAATCTGAAAGTTGGATGGTTCCCACATTCCTAATGATGACGTGCAGGAAGGAGTTCAGCATGTTGGCTGTTGATTTGTCAATAGCTTAATTCTCCATGACAACCTCCCCAGAGGAGTGAGAAAAGTCAATAGCACAAAGTTCACATCACCTTGGAGAGCTGATGGGAGGCAAAACACAATAAAGAAGATAGAGGCCATAAACTGTGATAGGCAATGATTAACCCATCAAACTGGAGAAATATAAAGAATCATTAAAATGACAAAATACCATGAGTCATTTGGTGCTGATCTAATTAAATAATATTCCAATGTAAATCAGTGAGTTATAATCTGAGAGCCAGGGGGAAAGGCATTTGGCCTAACTAGTGATTTCTGAAGAGTCCCTATAATTATGTTCCTCCTTTTGACATCTTTGTCATCTACCTGTAGCTCATTTTTGTGAATTTGGTTTTGGTCAAGACAAGTTCAATCCAAAGCCAGGCAGAGGCAGCAGAAAAGCTCTGACTAGTGTCTGTATGTTTTTTTTTTTGACACAAGCCAAAGAGGGTTTGGTGATCAGTTTGGCAGAATGAACGTTTTTCCAATTGGAGAAGATTCCCCCCNNNNTTTCCCATTGGAAAAAATCCCCCCCCCCCCCCCCAATGTGTGATTAAGTCTCATTATCATTTCAGGGTCGGCATGTTCTTTATTTCTAATGGCACTGTGGTGGCTGTTGCAAGAATAGGGACAGTCAGGTTTGTTTTTGGAAGAAATTGAGATGAGAAGAGTGATATGGATTTCAGATCTATTTCACCCAGGCCCTGGGGCTCTGAAATTCCTTTCTTTAACAGGAAAATCAGGAATGATTTATTTTTGCCAGGACTTCATTAGTAGGAATTTGGTTCCATAACATAAAACCAGACTGGGTTGGTTCAGGTTTGAGTTCCTTTTTATTCTGCATGCTCCAAGTTTGAGGATGACAGTTCTTGGGCATCTTAAAATTTTGTTAATCTTGAAGTAAAAATTAAAATTAGTGAGTTTATCTCTTTCAAAGAAGTTTAAAAGATGTAGGTGATAGAGACTTTGTAGTTTCTGCTTCGTATTTGGACATTGTTATTCTTGCTGGTGTGCACCTTCCGCCAGTGTTATTCCCTTACGTGTGTCAAGTCTGGTGCATGGAGCTGCCATATTCACTCCCAGAAAGTTTAGCAGCTGATAAACAATAGTACAGAAGTTGATTCTTCTACTTCATGCCAACCTTTCTGATTTTGCTGGTTTCATTATCTGTATCTAGGCCAGATATTAGGTACATGTGAAACAGGATCAAGAAGACTGATGACCAGCTCTTAAGGATGCTTTTTAGAATGTCCTGCTTCAATGCAGTTGGCCATATTGTTCACAGTGTGTGGTATAGTTTCACATGAGTTCATGTCATTATGTTGTTCTCACCAATTTATTATTCATCTGCCATGTCTAAAATATTTATAGGCTGTAAGGTTTGTTTCTTCCCAAGCACCTGTAGTGTTTATGCCCAACAGTAACTTGGGCATCTGTCACAGCAGGCAGATTTGGTGGTTTTGGCTGCTGTTCCACCATCAGTGACCCAAAAGGCTTCTGAAGT
Organism: Cephalopterus ornatus; assembly: GCA_013396775.1. NCBI lineage: Eukaryota > Metazoa > Chordata > Aves > Passeriformes > Cotingidae > Cephalopterus > Cephalopterus ornatus. The sequence continues at coordinate 176,685 of VZRE01011397.1, forward strand.
GACCTAATTATGAAATGTTGCTGACCAATAGCACATTTACATCACTCTGTTAACAGCATTATTTTCAGTGCAACTCTTTCACTTACAATCCTTCTGATAATTAACTATGCCAGTGTCTGCTGTAATGAATGTCAGGTCCCCATCAAATAAACCTTTCTTATCCATTAGTAATTATTGGCTGTGGCCTTCATCAAGAAGAGTGAACTCGAAGTAAATGTTCAGATGGTATTATTTGACTAATGTATCACTTGAATCTGACCTCTTCTTCATTGTGCAGTACAGACTGATAAGGCATCTTTCAGAGACTCTGTTCCTTTCTAGGAAACATAATCTCTTTCATTAAAGTCTGAGTTATTTAATCACAGCCTTTTCAATGAGGAAAGAGTTTCTTGCAGTCCAGGAAAAGACTGGCATTGTCAGGGGCTGCTTCAAACCCTCCAAATACTCATCTTCTTTCTTCATGGTTCAGTCTCCCATACAAAGTCCTTGAAGTTTTATTTTTCTGCTGTTTTCAAGCTTGTTGTGTGTTGTGTAAAGCTTTCCCTTGTTGCATTTTCCTTACATCTGCCATTGTCACTCTTCCTGATGCCTTTCTGGTGATGCTGGGTTTCAGTCTTGATAAGGCAGGTGTTTTGCAGGCAGTTGGGGGAAATCACAAAAGTTCTGTTGTTCCATGGATGAACATGGTTTAAGGCTCTCTTCACAGGCACAAAGTGTCTCCTGCATTTCTCTGTGTAACAATTTTTATTTTAGAGTTAGGACTGTGTGTGTTTGCTGGAAGATTAGGCTGTTGCCTTTGCTTTGAGTGTAATGGAACAAGTTTGCAATTAAAAACACTGAGAAGGTGCAAATACCTGCAAGTGGTCCCAAGTTTTACCTACTATTACACATATTTTTAGTTTTGAAATTGCTCTTTTTCTTTAAAGTGGTCTGTTTTCACCGAAAGCATCTCACTTCTAGCTTCTCCCCCCTAACTCTCTATTCCCCCCTAATTTTGTATTTTTTTTTTTTCTCCCTAGATATGGCTGGTTTCTACTTTCCTGTAATTCTGGGAAACATTCTGAATGTATTCAGGACTGTGACCATTTTCCAAAAACTGCTTGTCTCTCCTTTGCTGCAGCTGTTTCCTGGTAGACATATTTTTCATATATGCAATTCGACGTTAGGAGTATGAAACCTCTTTCACTTGATACAGTGAAGTTAAATACCTTGCAATTCAGTGCTCTTTATTTTAAAATGTGCCACCTGAGCATGTGTAGGTGTTTACTGAAGACCTGAGGTGGTTGGTTACTGTTCAGACAAACATGTTCTTCTCAAAAGGCAGGTAACTTAGAAGCTTTATCTTCTAAAACACACTTCCCAAGGTGTACAGGCTTGATTGACTGGAAATCCACTGAACTTAGGTCAAGTGAGTTGATTTTGCTATCTAATACTAGGAGGCAGAACTCACTGTTCATGAGTTTATTTCCACTGACTGTTATTCCTTTAGGGAATCCCACGGATCTCTCACATTTCTTCTTAACCTGTGGATTACACAGAGACTCCAGACTCTTTGTAGAATCTCACCTCCTTGAGAACATTGCTACTAGTTGCTTATTTATACGTGTATCCCATTTTGACTCTAACACGGAAGGAAAAACTGGAGGTTGATCATGGGCTCAAGCTCGCCTAAGAGCTTAGGCTGTGGTTCAGCAAAGCTCTTACAGATGGGCTGAACTTTAAAATGAACTACAAGTAAGACAGCTTCCCATGCATCAATTCAGACCTGTGTTTTAGGGGCATTGTGAAATGAAGACCTAAAACCTTATGACTTTGTTTAGTGAGGGGAGGATGATTGTGTGTGCATTGTACCTCTGCCTCTGGTGCCAGTCAAGATGTACTGTAAAAGGGCTGCACAAAAGAGGGCCTTATGGTGAGCCCGAAATCAATTCCCAACCTGAAAATTCCAATGACCAGCATCCAAATGATCAATTTCTCTCCCTTTTCCCCCACTGGTTGGCCAATGGTAAGACCAAAGGCTTGTTAGAGACCTGAAATGGGTAAAAATTTGTTGCAGGCGTTTCAAGCAGGGCTGCTTGTGCTGTTGCGGTATCTAATTCCAACCCAGACAATTTTCTTCTCAGTAATGGAGAGGAGTTGAGAAGCAGTGATTTAGGGCTAGTGGGAGGGACAGATGCAGGAGAGTAGCAGTTCTGGCTCTAACACTGCACAGCCTGTTGTGTAAGATTAATGACTGTGGACTACTCTCTATTTTTCTCTCTCTACAACTGTGAGCAATCACCTCCAAAATCAGCCCACTGCTGGCTAGCCAGCAAATAGATAATAAGATCCCTGTGTGTTAAATATGCACAGCTGCATGTCTGACATTGCTGATCCATCTGCACTCCCAGATACCACGTGCCAGCTGCCTCGCTTGGGGTGAACGAGGAAGGGATCCATTAAAGAAAGAAAGTCTGCAGCATGATCTCGGCATTCTTCCCCCTCACTCTTGCTCTGGCTTCCTGGAGTCTTTCTTTCCTCCCTCCCCATCCTTCTTTGGCTACGAAGGTTTGAAAGCAACAGACACTTTTACTTTACCATTTAAAGTGAGCTGGTTTGCCAGGTGGGTTTTCCCTGAGCTCCTGCAGTGCTAATTTTCACCTCCCCAGGCTGGTGATTCAGAGGATCTTGGCCAGTCGAGTGAGTCACAATGCTTTCCTACAAACAACCTTCTTTTATTGTCTGTGACACTTTCATTCAGCAAGAAAACTGAACAGTCCTTTCCTTGACTTCCTTCTGTCTGTATCTCCTGCTCTCCACCCTCTGCCCCCTCCAAGTAGCTTTGTTTCTGGCACTCTCTTTGGCAGCTCAGGGAGAAGAAAAACAGCATTTTCCCAACACTCTGTGTGCTGATGCCTGCACTGGCCTTAGGGGTCTGATAGCAGCTTGATGAAGGAATAGATATCAGCTTTAGCCAAGAGTTTCAAAACCAGGAGCCTTCGGTGCTGCTCCAGGGCCTGTGTTCAGGCACTGGAGTCAGTGTGGGCTGTTCTTGCCTATGCTTTTTTGAAAACAAAGCTTTCTTGGTAAGTTTTGCCTTCCTGTGGCTCTGCCACCTGCCTCTTGCTCCCTGGGGCTGCAAATCTTGGCCATCAAGGGAGGGAGAGAGCAAATGGGGGAAGTAGAACACTGAAATCTGTATGGAAGCCAGTGACTGCACTAAGGATTATTTTTCAGTGCCAGTGCCATGGTAAACACCACTCTGCAGTTGCTGTTTCTGTGTAAACTAGCTCACATCTGCCCATGCAGGATGACAAGAAGGCTACACTGATGTCTACATCTGGAAGGCCACATAGAAGACAGATTCCCAGCAAAGTGCCCTTCAGGATCCTTATTGGAGGAGGAAACGGGGCATGGAATAAAACACATTGCTGTATGTCTACAGGGGCTCTTATTTGGCCTTATCCTTAATATTTCACTCGCAGCCAAAGCTGTGTACCATGATTGTAAATGAGGAATGTCATCACTGTTCTACTGACAGATCTACAAATCCTTTAAACCACAATTTTATTATGTAAACATTCTTGTCACTGGCATCCTGTCAGTACTCTAGTGGGAGGGCTTTCCTCCCCAGGTGTAACTGTGCAAACATTATGGTTATGGCGCAAAGTCCAGCTTGGTTAGATTCTGTCACGTAAATCACATCAAGTTAAATCAAACACAGCTTGCATCCTGTTGGAAAAGCCCATTCAGAAGCAGTTGTTTGAGGTCCATAAGATAACCCAGTGTGTAAAGATAGCCAGTTCCTCTAAAGCCTTGTTCCTGGGAAAATGTGCAAGTGAAGACCAATAATTAAGCTAAAGCTAATAGATGACCTATGCCCTTGGATTTTATATGCCTGGATTTTCAATACTGCACCTCTTTTTTTTTTTTTTTTTTTTCCTTTTCCTTTCTTTTTCTTCGTGGTGAGAAACAGTGAAGGAATACCCTGAATCTCAGAGGGAGCCCTTCCAGAACAGCATGTTACAGACAGTCACTGTCTGGGAAAAAAGGAAATGATAATACTTTGGAACATAAAGACATTTTGTATATAAAATAATGGAATTGGCAAAAGTTTCATACAAGTACACATGCTTGGTTTATTGCTAACTGAATGTGAGAATGAATCCCCACCTCCCAGTCCCTCCTATGTTTTAAAGTACAAAACCATTAGCAATATCTAAACCTCAACTGGTACAGAAAAGTTTTGCAGAATAAGCTAAAATGGATAGAAACAGTTGCTGGGAAATTAAGTTTCTCACAGTCTTTTGGAGAATTGGGTTTGCTATGACTACAGACAGGATACTGCCCCAAAATACAAAAAAAGCAAACACAATAACCCATTCGTGCTTGAAATACCGTGGAATTTGTGGTGAGCAAGACTTTTGTGTTCCCCTGATAATAAAGCTAGCCAAATAATGTATCAAATATACTTGCAAGGATGTACCATCATTGTTAACATTTTTCTTCATGCTTTTAAATTTATTTTGTTAGATAAGTGTACTGGGCTTGTTCCAGAGCTCAGCCAGGTTTTAAATGGGCATGAGCATATGAACTCCTGATTAGGATCTCTGTAAGTGAGACTGGAGCCAAGGCAGTATCTAAATATGAGTTTGAACCAAACTTTGGCATCCATACGATTTTTTTCCATTTTTTTTTTTAAGACCCTTTGGAAAAGAAGCACCCTCTTTCTGAACAGAACAAGACCCTGAATACAAATGGATTAGAAGATACTTAGGGCTACATTTGTAAAGGAGACCTGATGAAACTATAGGTGTCTCAAATCCTTACACGTATTTAGTCACCAATATCCTGATAAACTACATTTAGCAATCACCTACATGTAGCTCGTCTCACTTCTTACATTTAAAAGCTGTGCCTTAATCCCAGGTACCTCTATAATGGGAATTGTGAGGGGGTCTCAACTAGAATAAATCACCCACATGGAGAAAGCCATGACTCTTCATTGATTTTAAAGGTGGTTTAAGATGATTTGGGCTACAGAAGTGGGTGCTGTGGTTAACTGCCCAAAGTTAGGCAGACCTGTGATCTTTTCTGAGGCACTTTGAACCGCAGGTCAGCCTGGTTCCCACCACATCTTCACAGTGCCTAGCAACTCAATCAGATCTAAGAGCCTTCCTTAGATAGGAATGTTTGGCCTCTGCTTGTACATGACAGTGAGAGATGTGGTTTAGAGCAAAAACCACAATTACTATAATTTTATGTATCAAGATTTGTCATCTATCAGTACACAAGGTACTGAAGAGTGTGTACATAAATTAGGTTGTTGAAACCAAATGGGACTAAGTAGATATCTAGTGGGTTATCTGACAGGCATAACTCAGGGCTGATTTATGCCTGCAGTCATCATAGTGGAATGTTACAGTTGTTTGGAGGCCAGAAAAGTTGAAGAGTTTCTTTCTGACTTCAGTAAAATTTAGGTGAAGCCCCCTGTAAGGAGTGCATTTCTGCATTCCCAGTGGAAAAGGATTAACTTCTCTTGTCTTTTCCAGAATTTCCATTAAGATAAAGATGAAGAGGCTGTAAGGCATCTCAGCCATCAGCACTAAGGAAAATGGAAGCACTGGAAACAGGAAAATACCTTTCAGAGTTATGAGACCATAAAATGTTTGCAGAAAGCCAGAGAACATATAAAAGTAGTCTGATCTAGGGGGTTTGTTAAAAAAATTGAGGCTCAGCCAAGATTCATTCAAACATTTACAAGGTGAATAAGGCAACCTGCAAAAGCAAAAGTTCAATTATCCGCCAGAATTTTTTGCTTGTCTGTGGTACTTGTTTCCCTAAGACTTTCAGAGATGTTCTGAAATCCAAATAGTAAATGTTATCTGCATCCCCCACAAACCCAGAAGCCATACCACAATCCAGATTTCACTGCAGCTCTGAATTTCTTCCTGTTTGGCAGATTTGCTCTTCTTTGCTGGACCCATTAGCTGAAATCCAGGACCGGCCTGCGTGTGCATACTTCAGTCGGCCTAGATCAGAAGTAATACCTTTTGACACAGTGAAATTGTATTGGTAGAGATGAAATTCAAATCTGGCCTTAGAAGTGTTGCATTCTGGAAAGCCATGAGAAAGGTTAAATCTACATGTCGATGTGCCGCTGTGCCACAGGAAAAACTGTTATTCTCAATATATTTCTGTAGGGCCTGAAATTCTCATCAGAGCTCTTGTCTAGTTTTTATAGGCTTGTGAAGGCAGATCATAAAACTTTCAAATTAGTGGGACACCTCAGAAGTAGTTGGCTGCATAATTTGAGACATATTTTAAGAGGTGCGTCCCATCATTGGTAATGACAAAATCAGCTCTGTGGGTATTGGTACATAAAGGAAAATATGCATCCCAATGAAAAATGCTTTAGGCTTTTTTCACTTTCATGTTTGTGCATTTACGAAAATCTTTCACACGTACCAAGATGATTTCTCCTATATGTTTACAGCACTAAAAAGAAAAGAGAAAAAGAAAAAAAAAAAAGAAAAACTAAAGAGAATAAAGGCAGCCACTAAATCTAGCAAGTTGATGAAATAGAGTAAATCCTGCCTGCTTTCTGCTTTCAGGAGAAAATCTATTTTTGAGTCTTCTCTAATGAATGATGACATTTTGCATTCAAGGAGCAAATGTGACTCTTCCTGCTGGCCAACACTCTCTTCCTTTCTCTTTCTTCTCTTTGGGTACATATAACAGAAGCTGTCTAAGGAGGAAAACAGTCTCAAATGAATTGCAAAGCCACAGATCTTTTTTTAGAAGTGTTGTAACTGCATAACATAGTCATGAATTAAAAGGAAAAATAATGTCCAGAACTAAGTGGTACAGTCAGCTCCCTCTGTGCAATGGGGACAACAACTGGGAGTCCCTGGAGCTGCAGCTGTGCAGAGAGTTAAAACCTGCACAACCAGGAAAAGGAGCAACTCTTTTGGTCTTCCAGATTTTTCCTGGTAATCATCTGAAATAAAGATCTGCAGATGGGGTAGTTTGCATGAAATGGAGATACTGCTCTGCATGCATGCAGAACAGGGCTTGGGCTGAGATATTTAACCTGTCTGAGTCTTGCAGGAGTGATGAACAGAGAGTTTCAGTATCTTCTCTCTCTTCCTCTAGCACATGAGGTGTCCCTTTGACTTTGATGACAGAGCCAGGTGTGCAGGGCTTGGAGAAGGGTGCTCTGCTTGATTTGCTGAGTCAGGGTGGACTGTAGAGGTGATGTCCTTCTGCTATTACCTCTTTCCATCCTGCTTTCCAGCAGGGATCTGTGAAGATTTGAAGAAGGGCTTTCATGCACTGCTGGAAAATGCTTTTGCATATTTGGTTTTGATGGGAGACAGAGGCCCTGAGACTTCACACCTTCTCTAAAATGCCAAAGTTCTCACTGCTTCTAAAGTGGGAATGCCAAAATAAAAAGTGACATATTTTAATTATGAAGTGGGGTGGGAGTGGGAAGGAAGAAATAGAAAGCAATCCAACAAGCCAAGATTTAGGGTGACATCACTTTCTATATAATTGCAGTACCAGCAGACACTGAATAAACATATCAGCATTGTTAAAATGATTTATGATCCAAATAGTTGAATATAAAATATTATCAATAGATATGTCATCATTGATCTTTCCTGGGGCTAGCAGCTGAAGGATGGAAGAGGGAGATGATTTTAACAAACAATCCTTGACAGGAATCCAAAGGAAACAATGTGCAGGGACAGACAGCTGACAAATTCAGTATGGGGCCATTAAAACGTGTGATGAATTTGCTGGGAAAGTATATGTTTGTGGAAGAGGTGAGCTCATATCTACCATAAATTTGTCAGCTGTGACACAGTGTTCTCAGGCCTGGCATGAATAATGCCTAGCTATTTACAGGCTTTGTCTGGCAAAAGCTCTATCAGTCACTCCAGGGTTATTTACAAAGAAAAGTGTCTATCAGTTACAAGGACATGACTTTGTCACTAAAAGATAACAAAAGAAGTCAGCCAGTGGCCTCTCCGTGCATGATGCATCTTCTCCAGAGAAGCTCTGGGCTGGAATGAATCAGATGGACTGCAGTAGGACCTCCTGGCAGAGTGCCTGGCATAGGCTGCAACAGTACATTTATCCACACTGATTAGATTAGAATTATTAATAGGGGTCCATGGAGTGGAGCAAAGGGTCATTTAGAGTTTAATTCTGTTCTCAGATAACTTCATTTCAGCTGATGGGATTGTTATTGTAGGAGTTTTATATGTTTATAGGAAACAATATACTCAATAATGAAGTCATGCATCCTTCTGAAAGATTAGGAGAGCTATTGTGTAGCTGGAGTGAAGTCTTCACAATTGTGTTAATTAAGTAATAGTGATTTGACTTTGTCTCCTCATAAAATGCATTTAAGAAGTGACTAAAAGCTGCTGAGAAAGTGTTCCCTCAATAGAAATATATAGCAAAACAAGCAAGAAATGAAAGCAGCCTTGGATTGAGTAAATAGAATTGCTGATGCAATGCTTTTACTTAAGACAGACAACGACTTGGTCTGGAGTTTCAGCTTCCTGCTATGTTAATATAAATGCATATCAATTTAGTATTGAGTATACCAGGATCTTTTTTCCTTGATAAAAGTTGAAGGCACGATATATAGATACCACAGTCTATCCTGTGGTATTTATGGCATGTTTGCATTTGTCAGTCGTCTGTTTCAAGCTTCAGACCCATGAAATCTGAGATTATGTCCAGCTTCTACACAGTGGGCACCCAAAGTCAGAGCCTGAAATCTGCATTCGAGATGATAGATTGAAATGGGCTGACATGGAAAGATGACAAGGTAGGGCCGGTGGAAATGTGCAGGGCAGAATTTGCCAGCGTTCATGAGCTGTGCCAAATAAGCTACTTTCTGAACGAAATCCAGACATCAACATTAATCTCTCATCAAATGGTGCAGACCAACAATATTGACCCATGTTCTTTCCCGAAATGCTGTTGTCCAGGTTTCACACAGAATGTTGTGCAGTTTCTAATAACTCAGTTATGGTTTTGTCACTGGGTGCATTATCTTGAAGGCCTTAAGTGTGGTGATAAAATTTTTCTGAGAAGTTTAATTTTGCCTGTTTTTCAGTGGCAGGGAGCCAGCTTCTTCCATGATGTAAATTGGACTCTTTCCATTCTCTCCAGTGGAACCGTAGTAACATACACCATTTGAAATCAAATTAAGCAGTAAGCATGGAATGTGAAAAAGCAGCATATTAATGCTTCAGGATAGGATTTCAACTTCAAGGAAGTCTCTCGTTCATGACCTCAAGATGTGACCACAGAATAAATAATAAATCCTGACAGTGCAAAACACTTCCTTATCCCTCTAAAGGTAGTAGTCTCTGTTAAAAAGAAGAGTAATCCCATTTTAGTTTTACGGGCAGGATGGTGCAGCTAGAAGGTCATTGAGCAGATGCTTAACAGGATGGTAATTAATAAGGTTAAAGGAAGTTACAGCATTTTCAAAATGGCCATGAACTTGTGCAGTAAAGGATTTTTTAAAACACAGGTGTTTCTCTCACAGGCTTTGCAAGAACGGGTGACAACCTTGTTGGTGTGATAAACTGTAAGTGTTCCAAAGGAGCTATCATGGTCAATAGTGTCAGTGATATGTTGGCTCCCAGTGATTTACTGTGCGTGGTACATGAAATAACTCAAGGGAGTTGCTATGGCCTGTTGATCAACTCTATTCTGAAAGAACCCCAGGAAAGCAGCAAGACCTATTGCTTTAAAGCCAATCTAGATATGACAGGTTTAGTTACCAACACGGTTAAACCAGCTTTCTGTGACCCGAAGCAGTGTGGTCTCATATTTTTAAGTGGATGTAAATATATTTGGGGATGCTGGAATACTTTTATTCATCTTCTCTTTAGTTTGTTGTGTCACCAATGGAAAATCAGTGATTTCCATCAGGGGATGGAAAATGAAGCAGATACACCTGCCATCATGCTTCTTCTTTTTCTTTTGGTCCACAGAAAAGCGTGCTGGTTGAGGAAAGGAAGAGGTAGCTATTAAAGACTAACCGTATTGGAAGAGAATCTGGTTCTCTGTAGGTCTGGTGTTCATTTTCACTGGGAGTTGAGTGCTCTGATAGTTTGGGAACTTTTGTTGTGAGGCCTTGCACCATCCACTTACTCTGGGAGTGAAAAGACTGGAGATCTGGTTTGGCTCTGTCCTGAGTCTGCTGCAAATATTTTGACAACTCTGGTATCCATTTGTATTTCAGCCACTCTATCTATGTGTCCAAGGATTTATGCCTTTTCCTGGCTGTGTGTCCCATGACTTCAGAAATTTGCCAGCCAGCATGAAAATTATTTTAATGGAAATCTCTTTCAAAATTTGGGTTCCAATATAGGGCCCTACCTCTAGCCCTGTTGACTCCCATTGACTCCAGCAGGAGTCAGAGGGAATAGTACTTTGAAGGGACAGCTTTAACAAACAGTTCAAGGACCATGAAGACAAACAACAAATAATCATTCTTCAATGAGCTTTACGTCGATTTTTCAGAAAGGTGTGATTCTGCATATTATCTTGGTAGGAAAAATCTTCCTGTGCTGGCCTGGAAACTTTGCATATGCCTCATTTTTATTGGACTTTATATCCAGCCAGCTGTTCTATTGAATTCCTTTTTTTCTTCTGAGGATATCGTTGGCTGTGTTTTACTCGATTTTATTTAGGTTTTTGTATTTATGAAGGTAACAGTAATACAGCAATAGACTTGAGAGCTTTGAGGTGGAATTTAGGGCTTTTCATATCCTTTGCAAAGGTTAGTGCCAGGCAGCAGATCCCAAGGCACTTGTCTGCAACCTGGTGCCTTCACTCTTGCATTGCAGGAAGGAAACTAAACTGCAGAGGGAAAAGGGACTTAAAGTCACCAGCCCAGCCCAACCCAGTGCTGTATCCATGGGTGTTGGTTGACTCTGGAGTGGTTTGCAGGCACGTGATAGACCATCTTAGAGAGATGTGGCAGGGCAGATGAGAAGTGGGCTGGCCTGGTTTGTCTCTAACACATGCCAGTCATGGACATCAGGAGCTGCTCATGCAGCTCAGGCGGCAGGAGAGGGAGACAGAGGACAGCAGTGGGTGGTGGGGAAGGACAGGTCTGTCTGCACTGCCCTCCCAGTCCTGGGGAGGATTCCTGGGTCTGGCTGTTGTGGCTCACAAGGCAGGCCTGCATTCTGAAACCTGCTCGGTGTTGCGGTTTTTTTGGGTTTTTGGCTAAATATAATTTGACTATAAAAAAGCAAACCCTTAAAAGCTCCAAAGTGTCCAGAAGGATTCATTCCTCTGACAAGTAACTTTAAAAACATGTCTTCAATTGAGTCCATGTGTCCGCTTTCAGATGATTTCTACTGAAAATGCCTTCACAAGTAGAGGCATTGCTGTGAATAATCAGATTTCAAACGCTACAACTCCTAGTCATTTTGAATATAGTCCTGGAATTGGAATAACAAACATAAAACTGGCTTCTCTAATACAGAAAAAGGAACTGCAAGACCATCAGCAAAATCCAACCCAGGAAATGCTGCCAACTTAAGACAAAGTAAACTGAGAGCAGTAAATCAAACTGAAACACATATTTTATTGTGGACCGAACAATACAGGGCCTAACATTTCCACAGGCGAGGCACAAATATCCTTTTACTATCAAAACCAAAAGCTTTTAAAGCTTCAAAAGGAGCTGCAGGCAAAGAGGCAAATAATAAATGACAGGCAGATCTGGTCTGATGAGGCTTTGTGGGTTGTGTTGTAGAGGTCTTGGACGATTCACAAATGTCAGCTTGCCCTCCCAGCATCACTGCTGACCGTGTCATCCCCAGCTGCTAACACTTGCAGCAATTTTGGGCAGGTGAAATAAAACAGCTTAACAAGTGACCTCCCTGCAGCTGAGCTCCTGCAAATGTTTGTGTGTACACTGGTAGGCACCTCTGTTGCAAAGCTAAAACATGTTCACTTGTATTTCTTTTGCTGAAGATGCTGAAATCAAACTTCTGATAAAGACTTAAGCCAACAGTTTGAGCTTGTGGTGGGGACTGCTGGTGGGGACAGCTCAGCTGAGAGGAGGTACCCCCTTGAGCTCTTCTGGCTTGGTTGCAGTCAGCTGTGAGCTCATGCCCAGGCTGTTGCTGCGAGCCCTAATTCTGCAGCCACTGTAAAGGTAAGTGTGCAACTGAACCTAGTGGATGGGGTTGGATTTTGATTTTTTTAACTTACCCTTACTTTGTCATTCAGCGTGTCAATTCTTCTGAAACATTATAAATGGCAGAAATACCCCTTGACTGCTCTGGAGCCTGAGTTTTCCCAACCAAAGGCAGGCAGCTGTTCAGAAATGCAAAGGAGGATCCTAGCTGCTATCCTGTTCCGTGTGGAGGAAAAGCAGAGAGGGCATTACAGGGCATTATGTTCACATCTGAGCAGCCTGGTCACCTTGTCATCCTTTTGAAGTGTACTTCAGAGTGCTTCATGATGGTATACTCCAGTCTTAACAATCCTTTTTGCATCCCAGTTTGCAGAGCAGCCACGTGCTAGAGCTGGGAAGGCAACTGCAGCCAGCAGAGGCCTGTGGCTGCCTTTCCTGTGCCTCCTCTCCATCAGGCTCCTCCTCAGACTGCTGTGGGTGACATTTGGCCCACACAGGAAGATAAGAATTAAGATTGAAAGGAACTTCCGAAGTCATCAAGTCCTGTCCCCTGCTGTTGAAGGCAACCACATCATATGATGCCTTTCAAACACTTATCTGGTTCCATCTTGAAGCCATTTAGGTTTCTTGCCCTCACTACTCCTACTGAGAGGCTGCCTTTCTTCTCATGGTTATAAACCTTCTTCTAATTTCCAGCCTAAATATGTCCAGGGCAGTTCGGGTTGTGTTTAATAGATACTGAGAAAATAAATTAATCACCAACTTGCTTTTATTTATGTGCATCAAGCTTTTGATACAGATGTCTAAGGCCCCTCTGCTGCTGTATGTATTTTGAGATCATGGGAAGACGTCTGGGTGAGGGGGAAGTGGGACAACCCTTCTGGGTGCCTGCTGTGCACCTCAGTTTGGGGAGGAGCAGGCGACCTGGGCAGTCAAGGAGAAATAGGGGACAAGGGAACAAGCAGAGAAGGCAAGTGAAGAATGGGAAAGAAGAAGTTGAGAGCTGAGCTGGGGAAAGGGTCAGGAACAAAGGGTTAGAGGTGATGAGTCCTGGTAATGAGCAGCAGAGAAATTGTGAAAGACAATGTAGGGGGAAAGGCACATTAATAGAATTATTAATAGAAATAGATAGTGATGCAAACAAAACATAAGCAAACAAATAATATTTAGGCACCTGGTAAGAAGATGAGAAGAAATGTAATGTAAAAGGGGAGGATCCACAAAGAGTTTAGAGCAGGGGAAAAAAGAAACCAAATTAGCAACGAAAACCAATATTGTTTCAGGTGTTGGGATGTCCCACTTGCTGGGCGCGCTCTACTTTTGCTGCACAAGCTGGCTGGAGAGAAGCTCTTCTCCCAGTTTCAGATCCCAAAAGTGAAGGCTTAGTCCTATGAAAAAAAAAATATTTTAGAATGCAAAAATGCGTTTTCTGAAAACGATATTATTTCTGTGGAGAATGTGAACTTGAAGAGTCAATTTATGGTACAAAGTTGTTTGCTGGTACTCAAAAAAGCTCCTCGCTTTGCTGGTCTGTGAGAAGTTGATTGGCAAATACAAATACTAAAGGAGTAGCCATCCCTGTTCATCAAAACAGACTTTAAATAGTGAAAGACAATTTCTAATGAATCAGATTTCAAGTTAGTAGAAAACCGTATCTGGCGGATGAGTGAGGGAGCTGTAGGATGACGTGTGTCTGCCCTGTAACGCTGTTAATAGCCACTATGGATCCTGTTGTGTTGCAATCACTTTACACGGAGCAAATGCTTGCACAGGGGCCTGCAGGCTCCCAAAGCCCTGCTGCATACGGATGGAGGCAGCACGGGAAGTACAGGCATCAGCCACATCTAAGCCCCTAAACCTTTAAATATGTACTTTGCTTTGAGAAGTCCTGGGGACAAGGCAGGTGCTCCTGCACAGCATATGTGCAGGCGGCTTTGCGGAGTCAGGACTGCTGTGTGAATTCTCCACGTGGTGCTGATGCGAGGTTCAGTCGTGGGAATGCTGCCAGTGACCAGAGTGAGGATGACTCTGCGTTTGGGATTGCCAGTATTTATTATAAATAACAGAGGGAAATGGAATTTCAATTGCCAGTGGATGATCAGGTTGTGATCAATTCTCCTGCTTTCCTTAAAATACATTTTTTTTGTATTTTTTTGTGATTCTTTTTCCTTACCCTAGCTGTAACTCAGTGGGAAAGAATCTACCAGTTCCTGCCTTTCAAAACCAAAACTTGAAACACATTCTTCTCAAGCTAAACAGAAGCAAAACCTTTAGGTCTTTTAGATGAGACTGGTGTTGCCAGTGCAGTCCCAATCTACAGATTATCCAGAATTCATTCAAGAGCATCAGTCTTGCGCTGCTGTTGATTTTTTAGAGGTCTGTAAGCTGTTCCATTATTCACTTTTTTTTCCTTCTCAGATGCATACATATGAAATGGATGGTTTCCGTCCTTTTAGAAAGAGACCTAGTTTCCATCAAGCCAATTAATGAACGGGAGACGATGTTCAGTGTGTGCACCAGGGGCTGCCTCAGTGAGCTGGGGGCATTGCCTGCATCTTAGTACAAGTCATCAGGTGGCACATTCACCAAGGAGTCTGCCAGCTGTTTAACTTCATTACAGTTTATCATTATGTCTGCCTCCTTTCTTTATTTCTACATTTAATCGCCTAATATCATTTTTATCGGCTTGTCAGGGAGTGGGAGAGAACGGTGGGGAATTTGTTTCACTTTCTCATATTACACGTCTATTTTGGTAAAATATTGTGGCAAGTTTATGACTGTCCTACTTTGAAACAATAAGATTCAAGTGAACTAATTAAGCCTGTGAGTACCAAAACATCTAATTACCATTAACTCTCAGCTGTAAAAGCCATGGTAGGTGTCTACACTGTAAGATACATTTCTGTATCGTTTAAAATGCATAATGAACCAGTCACTGGTTGCCAGACAGTTGTTTAAAGATAGCACCTTCCCAGCGCAATGCAGCCCCTTGCTTTTGACTGAAGCATGTTATTGTCAGTATGACAAAACTATCACCTACAATGAGAGAGCCAACCACCAGTTCCAAAGGTATGTTCATCTGCAGTTCGATGAGATGTCAAATCAAACCAGTCTTCGTGCCTTATAGCTTAGCCACCAAAAAGGGAGATGACTTCCCTGCATGCCATACATGTATTTTGGATGTGGAAATGTGTTGCTTAGGTGGAGACCTAAGAATTGGTTAACTCATATAAGATTTTAGGGGAGCAATTAATAGGAAGGTTGGAAATTGAAATTCTAGCTATTCAACATTTGCTGTATATGCCAAAACCGGTTTTAGATGCTGTACTTACAGTGGAAGTACGTTCTTGCACAGACGCCAATCCCTGAATAGCTGTTGTTAAAAAAAACCCAAAGAGTTTAAAAAATCCTGTAGGCTTCTGAGCTATCCTTGCTTCCAGATATACTATAACATTATGGATTTAGGCTGATGTGATGTGTGCAGTGGTGTTCATCTTTTGATTTGGGAAAAGGCTAGTTTGACGAATATCAAGGTGATACTAAACATTCTTCACATCTCCTTTTTCAAGAAGCTGCTTCAAAACAGTGATCTAAGTTTTACTGGAGATTCCCACTTGCGAATACACCATATAAATCACACTTTCCCCACCTTCTCCTCTGCCAGCTCTTCTGTCTACTGACTGCATTCAGAAAACTACCACTATCCCAGAAGGTCAGAACAAGTGCTACCGGTGGTGAGATCCCCTCCTACGGAATCTCCAGTCTGATTCCCTGGGGGACTGGAGCTCTTCTGATTGTTCTCCAAATTACTGCATTTCTCTAACAGGCTTTAGTGTCTCAAAAATTCACTCCATTCCTGACCTTCTCAGACCTCTCAGCTGGCAGTTTTCCACAATGCCATCAAACTGCATGCTGTAACCTTTTAAAAAATGTTGTTAACGTAGGTTGAAATCACAGATGCATTTTAGGTTTGATTTCTCTTTTAGAAATTCCAAATTACACTGCATATTGGAAAGGCCTGGTTTGGCTCGGAGCCATTCTGATAGATGTCATATTGCTAAACAAGATGGGCTTAGAAATATGCCTCAGTGTTTCCTTTTTTATTTCAAACAAATACAAGCAGTAGATTAACATTTGGCTGACCCTGGCGGCAATTGCTAAATGTAATGTTTAGAGCAATCTAACACTCTGATATTCTGTGGTCCTCCACAGTGAAACGTTGTTTTCAAACAGCTTTCCAAGTTGCACAAATTGTGGGCATTTCTACAACAGGAGCTTACCGTGCTGATCCTAAGATCCAGTGGCATCCAAACCATGTGGCCAGATGATGTTACAGGGGTTTTTCTTGACCTGGTTGTTCGAGCAAGGTGTTCCTGAAAGCTGGCCATTTGCTTGAAAGTAGTAGATTAAAAATCATACTTTTGTATCCGTTATGAAGTTTGTATGATATCCTGCCCAGAAAAGCTTTCAATGAACAGGGAAGCCCACGCCAAAGAGCATGCAAGCAAGTGATGGAGTCAAATCACGTGAGAGAAAATTAAATTTTCATGTCTTGTAAATGAAATATACATTAGGGACTCTCTCCAGCGACCTCCAGATTCTGTAATTTTTGGATCAGAGCTAAAGGCCTAAATCATGTAGCCACAATGGCCTGTAACACGTACATGGTGGGTATTGCCTTGCTATGGGCCTGCGACGGTAAACAAATGGAACTAGTTTTGGAGAACTGCTATTGACAGTAAAATTCTAATTTTGCTCCAGCTCCCAGAACAGATGTACCTCAGAGTCCATAGACTGCAATACTTAACTGCAGCTACTCAGCTGTGACCTTCAGCCTCAGGCTCACTGCAATAAAATTTTCATGCAACCATATGGAAGAATATTTTAATAGAGATTTACTGTCAGTAACTGTCCCAAAGGAGCAAATAAGGAAGCTGTAACATATTGCGTACAGTAAATCAAGGGGACTTCAATGGAAAAATGAAACCTCCCTGAGGCAAGCATCTTTAAAATTACAGGCAACACTTTGTACAAATATGTGTACAAAGGACTAGATATGCACTCAGTTAAGCAACTCAAAATGGTTTTGATTTGAAGATATATTTATTAGAATTTATTTACTGTGTTTTGTACGTGCTAATGGGGGAGGGGGGTCATCTCGCCAGGTTCACCAGTGGCTGCTGTGCGAGTTTGGCTTCACTGGACATGATGCAAAACAGGCAAAAGCGGAGAGAGGGAGGGAGTGGGAGCGCAGAGCCGATGAGTTCACGTGGCAAATTGCATCTCCCAACAAACACAACTGCAACAGTGCTCTCTCAGTCCCTCTGACCATACCAGAGGATTTTAGTTAGAAGCAATTAACCTCTGCAATTGCTGGCTGCTTCCTGGAACCTGGTAGTACCAGCAGGGAATGAGAGGGAAATTCCTGTTGGAGTGCTCAAAAAGAAGCAGGAAACATAAATGCCACGGCTTTGGAAGCATGTCAGAGCTGGTCCCTGTTGGCACTCCTCTAGGGACCTCTGTGTGGGCTGACCAAATCTGAGAAGCACTCATGGGAAGAGACCTGTCTATTTGAAGGTCTTTAGAGTTAAGAACTCACTTTTTAGGGTTTCATTCTCTTGCTTTTTCCTTTGACAGTCCTTTTTTCATGAATTTCTGCAAATGAATGAAGGCAAACAGGAATCTGAATTTACACTCTACTCTTACACTGCATACACGCTTGTTTTGTTCCTCTAACAAAACTAGTAACATGACAAGGCAATAAATCAGGATCAAGTAAATTAAATGCTCATGGAGATAAGACTGAGTTACCCTTTGTAATGTTCAGTTCTGTCATGTAAAAAAACCAGCCTGCCTGAAAACATGCAGGTGTCTGCTGAGCACACAGACTCAGGAAGTATGTGATGAAAGAAAGGCATAGCAAAGCACAGGGGGGCAAAAAGTAGCCAAGTGGCAGAATACAAATCTGCCTTTCTGAAAGAAAAGTGGAGCATTGCATAGGAGGGACCTGTCAAGCCACAAAAACGAGGCAATTGCCAAATGTGATTAAAGTAAAAAAATGAGATGTTATTCTTCACTTAGGTAGCTCTCTAAGGGCAGAGGGCTTAAGGAGTGTCCTGTGCTCAGCACGGCTGTGAGGACACACAGCTCAGGGCTGGGGAGCGCTAACGCCTACTGCTTTGAGTGGCTGAGCAGGAGAAGTAGCAAGGGCATATGTCAGTGTAAAACTGTGAAGAAAGGAGTTGCAGCCATGCCACAAACCTGTGCAATTTTGGTGGGTAAGCAAATGTTACAGGAGAGAACGAAAAAAGCGAAACAACCAAGATGTTCTCCATTTTTGCAAATAAACAACCTCTGTAAAAGAAACTTTTGCAATTCGTCTCCCATATTCTCTTAACGAGTGCTCTGTGAGACCCTGCATTTTGACTAATTACCTGGTCCAAAGTGGGCCCTGGAAAGTAAAAAGCACTTTTAAGTGGTCATTTAAGCCTGGTCTCTGACAACATTGTTCCTTCTTGTGTGATGACTCTGGAGGCTGCTGCTGTGGCAGAGACCTAGTTCCAAAAGAACTTTATGATTTCCAACAGCTATTTCAAAGGAAGGACAGGATTTAACTTTAGAACATGCCTATTCTGGATAGCAATTTGAGATATTTATTAAAAAAAAAAGTAATTTTAACAAGAAATATTTTAAATGGTGGTTCTCAGCCATCCCTTTCTTTGTACATTGCAAATCATTCATTTCTGTGCTGTAAAACAGGATGGGAAATCAGGGGCAGCATCTGTGTGATCCCCTCCTTTGCTCCTCACACGTGCCTTCTTATCTGTAAGAAGCCTTCTGAGTGCCTCCATTTTTCTGAACTCTTGCTGTGCTGTGAAACATCAGCTACAGGCGCGTTTGAAAAGGCAGGTGGAAAGTAGATTTTAATGACTGAAAGTTTTGTCTCCCCCAGGTAAAAATCTGCCAGTATGTATTAATTTTGTTTTGATTCTTTTATTGTTGTATGGTGAGGTTTTTGGTACTATCTGTAGTGTTGGATTCTGTCTAACCTAAGGAATATGTGGGGTTTTTTCCTTTTTGTTTCTATGTTCTTATTTCCATCTTGAAATGCTCTGTTCAAACAGCGCCAAAATGAGAGGATTATACAAGTTTTGTTTTGCTGATCGACTGTTGACAGAAGCTTTTGAGGAGAGACAAATCACTGAGTCTCTGAGCATCACGGAGATTGTCTCTTCTTAGCTCAGTATCATTTAATCACCTGCAGGCATCCCAATTACCATAAGCAGAATTACTATCCCAATTAAGCAGCAGTCCTTGCCACTTGGTGTCATTAGGCTTAATTTGGTTCCTTGGGAAGTGTCCTGATTAAGTTGATTACCTGATTAAGTGGGTGTACTCTATATGATGGGCCTGATGCATCAGTGCTTTATGCCAGTTCTGCTTGTTGATTAAAGTGCTATTATGGCACTGTAGAAATAGAGCAATGCCGAGGTGAATCTGGCCTGTTGCTTTTAGCAGTCGTTGTCCAAGCTTGCAAAACACTTTGTATTTTTAGCCGGAAGCCACACGATTCACCCCTGCGTTTAATTTTATGGTGTTAGAGAAAATGAAACTGGGGTGAAATTGGACTTTTTTTTTTTTTTTTTTCTTCTAGGAGCAGACAAGTGGAATTTGCTGTCTGCAAGGGTGGTGGCTGATGTGGTGGAAATAGACTTGAGAAATGCAAAATAGGAATATTTAGAATTTAAAGGGGGGAGGGGGAACCCTAACAGCTCAGGCTGCTACTATTTGGTCCCGGTTTTCCCCACTGGAAAATACTAGCATATCAACACATTTCAACCACAAGCTAGAAAACTGTTGTCTGAGAATATAGTTACAATTATGTTTTTAAACACTTTTTATATCTGTTTGTATTTCTTGTCTACCTCTAGATCTATCATGGTATGTCAGAATATTATGAGCCACAAGCATTCACTGGTTGACATCATCTTGACATCATCAAAAGCAGCAATATCATAGGAGAGGTTAATTAGGTGTGAAAAGAAAAGAAGGAGAAAAGAAAAGAGAAAAGAAGTGACATTATTTCTAGCTTAGCCAGAAGTAAGAGGGAACAGAAGTAAAACTAGTAAAAAAAGATGGAATATTTTAGGAATAAAAAAATGTGGGGTACTGCTTAGGTGTTCCATCTTTCAATATAGTTGTGACAAATAACAGTACTCAAAATCTGCAGGTTTTGAGTTTTGAACATTGACTCCATACGTAAATGATACCTGTAATTACGCTCACCTCAGCTATCTTTGGGCACATTTGTTGTGGAAGTCTATATACAGATGTTGTGTCTTGACTTTTTTCACATCCAGGGAAGCAATACAGGAGCTTTTGGGGTCGATCCAACCTGGTCTAGGTGTCTGCTTTAGGATGAGGTGCCCTGTCAGTGTAAAGCAAGTTTCTTCAGCTTGCTCAGAGGTCACTATCTGTGCTGGAGGCACCCCGACTGGGCAAAGTGATCAAACCCTCACTTTTCACTGAGGTGGTACTACCGGGCCACAGACATGCCCAGTGCCTTCAGCAGAACATACTGAGGAAAGAATCTGCCCACCTGGCATGAGATGGAGGGGTAGTATCTCCTTACTTTTCTCTCTTGTCTCTTTCTTCCGTAACATATTTCTGCAACTGAAGTTAATACAGCTATTGGCAATGATACGAACATATTCGATTTTTTTCCCTCCCGTTAGGTTTTCTTGGAGGACAGGAAGTAATTTTCTCTCCTATCATGCCATTTATCTAAGGATAAAGGAGGAGGGATGCAAACCTGCATTAAACTATCTTTGCTAACAGAAATCGGTTGTCCAGCCGTATCTGCTTGATCTGTCCAGCTGATGGAAGAGATACCACACTAACTAAACTGACATCATACTCGTGTCCTTCTTTCTTACCCATTCCTCTCTAAAAATCATTCATCCCTAAAGATTCCTGCAAGAGGATTACTAGGGAATGGAGAGGTTTCTTTCTTCATTTTTCAGACTGTTTCCAGGGAGCCTCCTGGTAGAGGTCTAGCTGACTTCTCAGGTTGATCTAATCTGTGCTGGGAAGTGGCTGGATCCCCCCAAGATAACTTTTTTCTAGATATTTTCTCTTACATTCTTCAAAGCAGATATTTTAACCCAGACCACATGAATTGAAAACACTGGTTTGGATAGTAGTATTGAAAAACGCCTTTTGAAGTACTTGAATCTGTGAGATAGGGACATTCATAATTAACTGAACTTTTAAATCTCCTTTTCCTTTGGATAATTCAACCTACCCCTCATTCCCATCAGGAAAGTAAACAGTCTCAGCTGAGGAAATGATTCTGAACCTTGTCTGTAAGCACTCATGGGTCAGATTGAAAACTCGGGATCCCCGTTATGAAATTGGGCTGATAGACAGCAGCTGGAGAGTCTGGCCCTTTGTACCGACATCTCCTATGTGTGAACATTCAGCTGTTGGGACCTGAGCATGTGCAGTACATTATTTCCTCTATCTTTGCAATCTGGCAAGAAACTGTAGTGCCCTGAAAGGTTACAGATGTGGCTATAAAGTTTGCATGAATACTTGCTCAGCTGTGTGCGTCACAGCTACGTGAGCCTGACTCCTCCTTAGAGTCAAGTAAAGGAGGAGCAGGGATTTCTCTGGTGAATGCACCTCTAAAACAAGAACATAAACAATCACTGCAGCATCGAAGTCCCCAGGCTAGGTATAATCTGGGCTAGTGGGCCATATTCTGTAGCCAGAGATCCGTATGGGAGTGTTTCCTGCTTGTATATCCAGCTGCCTTTGGCTGCTCAGCCTGAACAGTTTTCAGAGGCATCAGCATTCAGCACAAGTCTGCAAGGACGCTCAGCCTCCTGTAGATTTTGCCACACATGCCTCAGCTTGGCTTTTGCTAAATATTAGGCATAAACCATTTATTTATTCTGCCTCTTTGTTTCTTACTCCTGAAGATATGATCCATTTCCACAGACGTCAGCGATGATATTCCCATTTGCGTCAGCATAGCATGGCCAGGACGGGCGAAAGTTGCCCCTGTGGCTGTTCCAAGTGTGTCTGCCCCCTGAGTAATGAGCGATCTGTTCTTTGCTCCCTGCATGTGCCACACGTTCAAGGTCTGTTGTTTAGTTTTGACTGGCCAAATAGGCTACAAAGTGTCACTTCTCTGTGACTGGATAAAAGTAGCACTCTAGGAGCAGACA
The DNA here is from genome assembly GCA_013396775.1 of Cephalopterus ornatus. Classification (NCBI taxonomy): domain Eukaryota; kingdom Metazoa; phylum Chordata; class Aves; order Passeriformes; family Cotingidae; genus Cephalopterus; species Cephalopterus ornatus. The sequence goes on from VZRE01011397.1 coordinate 199,086, forward strand.
TCGAGTTTGAATATTCATAGCAAATGTACTTAAAACACTCTCTAAGACAGTTTTTTAGTACTTCATTTGGGGTCACCCCCTCTGAAAAACACCGTTGCCAGCAAGCCTGTTCACTGGAACACTGACAGGAAGAAAACACAGAAAAGGTGAAAACATAATTTAATTCAATTCCTTTCAAAATGAAATGAATGAATGAATATTGCTGTAAAGTATTTACAGTAACCTCCCAGATGTCTGTCTTAGACTTTGGATGGACTTGGCTCAGAAGTACTTTTTCTTTTTTTTAGATTTGGCTTTTTATTAAGTTTTTGAACAACACTTTACAACCAATAATAAAAAGGAATATTAAATTCATACAATCTTTCATAGCCGATGAAAAAAAAAGTGTGCTGTATCCTACTAATATATCACGCTCTCCAGGAATACTTTGGTACCTTAGAATTGGGAATGAGCCTGACTCCCCCAAACTGAGTACTTCCCTGCATTTTGTGGGGTAGGACTATTAGAATTGTAAATATCTATTCCTATAGCTTTCAGTGAGACAACCAGAATGCTCTGTGCTCTGTCATGTATTTATAAAATGCAATAAATCATCAGGATGTGTCTTAGGAGATTTCCACCACTACAGACCTCAGAAACTTCATGAGAGGAGCTCATCTCCCAGAGTTCATGTCTTGCGGAGGTCAAAATCTTGTAGGAACACAGCTATTCTAAAGAATTAAATGTGAACCTGATGTTAGCACTGATTTAATCTTGCTCATAAACTTCCAACTCGAGCCAAAACCTCTCTACATGCGGATAGCAGAGATGACAGCTTGATGGATCTGAAACTTTAAGTGTTGTGTACAATTGGGATTGCAAAGCAGGATGAGGGATATGTAGAACCTTGGATAGTCCTGTTAGGATGTATAAGCCCTTCACAGGCTTGTCAGATGAAGAGCAAAGACAGATTTACGTGTTAGAATGAAGAAAACTGGAACCTTCCTACCAGTAAGGATTAGGAAACCTCTTACATTTTCTGCCACGGATTGCATGTCTGCATAAGCCAAGGGGATTCAAAACTGATGTTCTGCATGCCAAGAGCCGTAGCCTTCAGAGAGTGCAAGTGGTTCTGGGAGACCCCTGAAAAAAATACAACCTTCAGGTGATAAAGGGTATTTTCAGGGACTTCCGTTTGTTTGTTTGTTTTTACAGTTTAAGGAAATTAAACTGAAGCCCTAACTTGATTTCTCTATGTGGATTAATCTGTGCTAATTATCACTATTAATAGAACAGTGAGCCCTCAAGGTCCCAAATGTGCAGAGACTTGTACAGCTATTTTGCATGCCTATTGAAGCCAGAACTGACAAACAACTGCCTGCAAAGTTAAATGTACATGTCATTGCAGGATTTGGGCAGGAGAAGGGGGTTGGAATCACAGTTATTTTAAGAGCATAAACAAAACAAGAAATAATTCTCTTAATTCAAACACAATTCCTGATCAGTTGCTGTCTTTGAGGCTCTCTAGCTTAGCCTTGTGCAGGAGAAAGTAGTAAGGAATCACAAGTGAATGATAAAATCAATCAAAGGCAGGAAAGAAAAACAACCTCCTTGTTTTTGATAAGTATCAGTTCTGTTTCCTATGCGTTGACTTCATCCACAGCCATCTGTAATCAATAATATCTTTCCCTTGACCTCAGAGCACTTTGGGTGAAAGCCTGTTGCTGCACGTGGTTGTTTTCAGCTGTGAGTGTCTGAACAAGGCTGAACTATACCCTGGGCTGTAGTACAGCAGTCCTGGACCTCGTGCTGTGCACAGTGTCCTGCAATAATCCCAGCCCAGACCTGAGGCCGGCAGAGCCTCGTGGCCACGGAGTGCTGCTGAAGCTGCACCACTCCGCAGAAACGTCTCACACCATTCCCCTTGGAACAGCTTCTGGCTCAAAGGGAAAACGTACAGTGAAGGGCATCTCGGGTAGCATCACCACCACCAGCCTCTTAATAAACTACAGCTTAAGGGGAAGTTACTGTAAAGAAGTGAGTGTGTGGCATTGCAGTGTGGTTTTATCTAGCCAAGCTGTTTGGGAAGTGATTTGTTTCCTCTCTTCTTTTCTGAAAACCTCCCTATCACCCACCCCACCAGGCAAAAGCCCTCACAAATGGTCATGACAATTTTTTTTGATCCTAATGTAGAAAAGGCACGGAAAAATGCGATTAATTATGGTAGATACTTGTTCTTCAGTTTCATATGGAAATAATGCAGTTCTGAATTACTGCAGAAAAGAGGCTCTTAAAAAAAGCATGGAGAGACTAAAATGTGGATAAAAATAGAAGCATTTTTCAAAAGGAAAACCTTTTTGGGGAAAAATTTCAACCACATTTCCTTGCTGTGTTTTGCTGTACCTCTAGCTATTGGAAGCAGAGGCAGGGAACTCTGCACAGTGGTTTATCTGGCTGATTTTATGTGTGTACATATGGAACAAATCTCTTTTAAGTTGCTAGATAGGCTTGGAAGACACATGACTTTTAGGGAGCAAAAACTGATGGGACAGACATTACACCTATGTAGAGAATAAAGCAGTTGTCAAGGCTTCTAAGAATGAAAATTTTTAACTTTCTCCTAAATCTTTAGGTGAAATACAAACCTAGGATGTTTAAGCTATTATGCTGCAAATTAGGCATCTTGTGTGTTTCATAACAAATAACTAGGCTGGATTTTCTAGACCAGTCCAGATTTGCTAGGTGCCCAACCTCAATCAAAATTCCCTTTGAAAACTTGGGTGAGGGGTGTGACAATGAGGGTCAAAGCAGGGTTCTACCTGTGTCTCTAATGGCATGGCACAGATAAGGATGGTTGTGATATATTGAAGTGTTACACAAAAAGATAATCTTCAGTAGGGAGGGCCTTTGATGGAAGGATATGGTAAGGAATCCTCACAAAGCATGAACAAACTGTCTCTTGCTTCACGCTATTTTGAGGTCTAATATTTGAGAGATTAGCTCTAAGCACAGAGGTTCCAGTTGTAGTCCTGTCCTATTTGCCATCTTCTGGGATCAGGTAGAAAGAAAATAAGGGGATTTTGAAGATGGGCAGAGGACCTAACTTGGAGATTTTAATTTTTTTCTCTTGAAATGAAGGCACTTTCCACAAAAATCGAAAAAATATTTTATCGTGCATTCAGATGCTCTTCAGGCATTAAATCAGGCTCAGCTTTTAAATACAACCCTCACACCCTGTTGTTATTTATGTAAGACTGGGCCACTCTGATTCAAAGAATGATAATATTAAGAATAAGAACAGTGACTTGTAAAGAATATTGAGGCTGAATCACAGAGCTGCTCTTCTGAAACATAAGTTTTCATTAAAAAAGGTACAGTGCTTTCTTAGCAAGGAATTGCAGAGCGCTTTAAAAGGCTAGTGATGTTATTGGTAGGTGATACATTTTGCAAACGGAAGACAAGGAAGAGAAAACATAGTTTCCTCTAAATTTAGCATAAATTCTATTACTTCTGTTATTGTCCCATAGGCCAATGGCACAGCTCTCCTAAAGCATCTGCTTCCTAAATTATATGGTACAGTTTGTTCTTTCAGAGCCCTGTATTGTTTCTATGGAGATCAGTGCAAACACTTAGCTCTTCATGTCTATGTAGGGATTATGAGTTAAAGAATAAAAAAGGAATGTGAAGTTGGGCATCTACACGCATACTTAGGTAGCAGTAACTTGGAATCCACCAGTGGATCAGCAGCTGTGAAAATGTGCTTCATGTTTAGATTCAGCGAGGTGAGTTTCAACCTCTCCTGTATCTAGAAAATCTTGGCCAGGGTCTGCAAGTTATTTACTGATCAGTTGCAATTTATCTTGATTCCTGACTCCTATTTCCTTTTAGTTAAGAGGACTCTCGCAATTAATCACAGCAACATATTTAGACACCAGCGTTGCTGGGGCTTTACTGCAAAAAACTTTTCCTGTGCTGCTGCACAGATACCATAAAAAGCAGGAGAGGAATAGGAAGTGGTGATATTCTCCCATTGCAAAGAGGAGGTGGAGGTACAAATAGGTTATGTGGTGTTTTTCCAGAGCCTCTGGCAGACCTGGATAGTGACCTAAGACCCTATTTTCTTGTTTGAATGTCTGTAACCCCAGAACAGCTCTTCTACCTTCATCTCCCTCACAGACTTTATTTGCATGTGGTTGGACCTTGGTGTCCCTGTCACTCATGATAATTATTCAGCAGTGTCTTGCAGGACTTGGGTGCTGGAAGTATTAGATCTATTCTACGTAATTTCTATAATTTACTCTCGAATGTCAGAAGGGAAAAGGAACCCCTAAGTTTTGATTAGACACTAAACTCATTATTTCACGTTAGGATTGCCTTCACCAGAGGACCAAGGATACTTATTTGATTCAGTAACGAGAGCTCCAAAGGGTACTAATTTAGTAAGACTATTGACTGTTCATTACTCTGATGTTGCTCAAATAGCTGAGAGCATGTGTGGTGTTTAATGTGATCTTAAACATTACTATCTACGGTAAATCAGAAACAGGGCACAAGTGCTATAGCTGCTGTTTAATGATGTATGAAAAAGCTGCCTGGTAAAGTGCACCATTAAGAAAAGCTAAAACCAGTGCCGAACAAAGACCTGATGAAATATTGATACCTTTGCAGCCAGTACGATTTCTTCTTACTTGGAAAGTGAAGTCTGGGTATCTGAAAAATCACACTTAACTTGAGCAAAGCAATGCAATCAGGTGGATGGGAGCAAATTATCTACTGGGGAAGAAAAAAAAAACAACACAGAAAACAGCAAGGAAAAATAATACAGTTAGCCTCCAATACATCAGCGTTTAGTTTATAATCAGGAAGATTTCTGTTCTACCATGAATCCCTTTCTATTGAAATACTGAACTTCCCCCATCCCATCTCCAACTCTTTTCTCTTCCTTGGAGAAAGGATCTAATAAAAACAGACAAAAGAGTAAGAGAGTCCATTTTAAAAGATGAACTAAAGAATGCAAACTTCATCCCACCTTTAAAAAGTATAAACAGACTGATGTTTGGGGAAGTTTTCTCAGGTCAGATGCCATAATTGCCTGACCTTCTCTGGGAGATTTTTGGGAAAATCATTACTCCCTCTGCAGTGGACTTGCTTGTGCTTAGCAGGGAGGATGCTTCTCTTCTCTGCACACATGTATCTGAGATAGTGACTTTGTTCAGCACTGTCATGACCAGTGTTACTTAAAATCAAACCAGTAAAAATGTGCCCCTACTTTTGTCAATATTTTGCCACAAAGCTAGTGTTTGTTCTTGTAGACCTGACCTTAGGAGTGGTGGCTTAATTCTTTTAAGCCAGCAAGCACCTCTTTGACTCTTCATGAACATGGCTCAAATATCTGTGCAAATTAGTCTATTTTTCTTTTTCTTTCTGCTTCCTTGTTACATTGCCCCCTCTCCTTCCACAAATTGTGTGTTTTTTGTGTAACTGGAGCTGTGGTAGCTCAGTGTTGTTGCTCGTTTTAGCTGCTGTGAGGGTCCTGTGCCCATACGAAGAAAGAATTTACAAGTCAGGGTTCTGTTGTAGTTGTGGAGGTTGTCAGGGATGGCAGTACCTGTGCTTAGTGGTTAGAACGTTTCTCTCACGAAAACACCTCTGTTGCTTGTGTTGGGGGAGACCTGAGGATTCTCCTCTCCAACTTCTGCCTGTGGCCTTTGCAGGTCCCATGGAGCCCTGTGGCTCGCTCAGCCTACGAAGAAATAAATGCAAAACCGAGGAGGTGCTCGGAAATGGTCAAAGCAGGGTGTTTATAAAAACAAGACCAAAAGGAAGTGCAAGGAAGTGCTTTTTCACACAGTACATAATGAAATTGTGCGACCCGTAGACACAGGATGCTGAGGAGACCTGACGAACAAACTGATTCAAAATAAATAAAATAATGGGATTAGGCAACTTTATTAGAAGAGGTCTATTGGTGGTTATTAATGAAGTAGGTGGAAGCTCCAGGTCAGAAAATCCTGGAGCCATTGATTTTAGGGAACAGGACACTGTAACCAGGAAAGAATTGTTCTTCCCTAGCCTCATTTTTTCCCTGGATTTCTGTTACTGAGGTATGCCAGGGAACTCAGGCTGAAGCAGAGCAGCCTTTCTGCTGAAAATATCCTGAAACTAGGAGCTTGATTCAGTCCAGGTGAAACCCACAGGTCTCTGCTCTGAGAGGGAGGTTGCAAACAGCACAGAGGCCAAAACAGGAGGTTATATTTCAGGATGTGGCATAGTTCTGGAGAGACCCTTTTCTCTCAGCAAAGTCTCAGTGGTTGTTCCAAACTTGGGGGAATACTTTGGAAGCTCCAAACTGAGGGAATAAAGGCCAGACACATGGTTACTAAATTTGTAGTGTGGGCTCTCTCCTCTCTGTTGCTGCAAGACACTTGGTATAGTTCTGTCTACTCCAATATACATGATAAATGTACAAAATATGTACACATGCATGTATATTTGTTGACTCTGGGAGATGAGCAAAAGGAAAGAAGAACCAAGAATCATGTGCTCAGTCTGTGCTGCAGCAGCATTTCGAGTTTTTTTAGGGCTGTAGTGTAACTTTTTTACAAATGGATATTTTAAAGCTAAGTAATAAAAGAGATTTCTGAGATACTTGATGTAGATCTGTGGTATTGTTCAAGAAAGTGCCCTGAAGGAAGACCCTGAGACAGGCAGCTCTTTCAGGTTGTAATTAGCTCACAAAGAGCAGGTGAGGGGAGGGAGAAGCCTCTAGCCTTTTTACTCTTCTCTTTAAACAAAGACCACCTTTACAAATATGTGTGTATTAGAGCCTTTGGTCTGCAAATTTCTCTCTTGCTCACACCATCATAAAAGATTCAGAGAGCTGTATCTTTTTGATTACTAATTTATGCTGTTTACAGGCTGGGTAAGGGGAAAAGAAGAAAAGCTCTGAAAACTCCAGGAGCTGCGCTTTGCCATTAGGAGAAACCAGCACCCATCAATTTTGTTCCGCCTGATACAGGATTTTCTTTGGTTGGAGAGGAAGGACCAGCCTGAAAGCAGGATGTTCTCTGTTGAAGTAGAGCCCGATTCAGCAATATGGGTTCTCAGGAAACTAACATAGAGTGGGGAGTTGTAATGATGCCTGGTATAGCGAATATGTGCTGATCCCATCTTGAACCTCTGCAAGTTTATTTTTTTTCTTATTTCTCTTTTTCCTTTCCATTAGCCAAGCAGAAATACGACTTTCCTCCTCCACAGCATTGCAATAATCACATTGAAGAGGTACATATTGTAATCCCCATTCCTGGATTTCTTAAACTCATTTGTTCGTCTAAATATGTGAGCAAAGCTTTTCCTCATCTGCCTTGAATGATTCCAGACACTCTTATGTTAAAATATAAAATGACATTGGGTGTTATCACTACTTCAGAGAAGCCAGAGGAATCAAATTAGGGCCATCACCATCTCTAATTCACACATTTGTGGGAAGGAAAATTGAAAGTTCAGCACCATGACTGAAAGATGGACTCCCAGTTTGTCATCTTCTCGTCTTAAAAAAAACCACCTTAGTGATTTGACAGATCACAAGGATCCCTGTCTCTGAAACAAAGAAGTGGGAGATACTCTTTCACTGGTGATGTAAAATAGCAGACACAGGAAGCCTGTTGAGAATGCATCCTCTGTTAGGCACACAGTTGCACTGAGATCTCTTGCTTAAGGTTAAGCATAAATGCTGGCTAGTCTGGGACTCAGACAAAGCATTACAGGGAAGATGACTCCATGAGAACATGAAAGGGTTAATAAAATCAGTGTCACATTTTAAAATACTATTGCCCATATGACCAACATAATTTAGGGTGCAGACTGCAGGTTTCTGTTAGCACGTAAGTGGGCTCAGCTACTCTTTTTTTCTGTAGTTTTGTTTACTAGTACACACACAGTCTGCAGATGCTTTGCTTTGAAAATGTATTCCCAGTACTGCTTTCTTTAACCTGCAAGGAGTTTCATCTAATAACCACTGGACTTAACCAGCTCCATCGACAATTTACTTGCCTTTTTAAAAAAATCAAAAGGGATTAGAGAAACATTTTATTTGAAGGAAAGGCTGGCTTTGACATCTGTAGAAGGAGGGGGAAAGTAGCTGTCGCAAGTAGATCTTTTATTTGCTTTTCTAAAAGTTCACCAGGACTCAGTGGTCAGGCCTGAAAATTCGCAGCGCACTTCCAAAACGTGCTAACACCCAGACACCCGCACGCACAAAAATCCACCCATCACGCCAACACATGCTTCTCTAGTTCAGAATAACCTCCTTCCCTGAAGGGCCACGTGCATAAAGTGCCAGTACATAACAGCTCATGTAACTGAATTTTAAACTCCTGAAAATAGCATCTTAGATTGGAAGTGCTGACATAGGCTTAGTGACAGCAGTGCCAATTTAACAGTTGTATGCACTATGGAGTGTTCTTGCAACATTCCTCATTTGAAAGACAATCTGTGCGTGGTATAGACTAGTATGGTTGGAAAAAAAAAAAAAAAAAGGAAGGAATTGTGGGGGGAGAAAACCCCAACTGTGGTCTTGGCTGACAAACTCTGTCAACCAATGCAATCTGTGCTCCTGATGTTTACTGCTTGAAGCTAAATAGGATATTTAGCCAAATTTCAATTCCTGCTACAAATAAAGCCCAATTTGTGTGTGTGCGTATGTGTGTGCGAGAGAGATGATTGCTCATTTAAATGACAACTTTATATATGATAATTACAGTCATTAATGAAGACACAGTTACTTTACCATAGATTACAAGGATAAAAGAAGATCGCCCGAGAATCACGTTCTGGTATAGACTAGAGTCAATAAGAAAATTAGTCCAAATACTACCCGGAAAATTGTTCTTAAATAATGCCCTAAAGGTTAAAGGAACAATGGGCGTAAATTCAACGGAAGAAATCTGAAAAACACACTAGAGGTCACTGTTGCTACTTGAGCAAAAGCTTTTTCTGCTTCTTTTTAGTTTAAGACATTAAAGATCAAATATTTCAGCACAAAAAAAAAAAAGTACTTCTGTTTCTGTATATTTCAAAGCGCGTACAGTTTGATATCTTGAAAAAATAAACAATATATTGATACAGAATGCATGGTTGTGCTACGATTGTGGAAATGGTATATACTATACTTATGAAGAACTTGGAATCATAGGACAATGCAGTTCTATTTCATGCAGCACCTTTCATACAAATGGCATCCCCCAACACTTTATAGCTTGTAGCATTAAATAATATAGCTTCAAATTACAGAGATAAATAATCAGTGGGAGAGAAATTAAATGTTATGGGCAAGGGACAAAAGAAATGTTAGATATTTGAAAGCTGTGCGCAGGCATAAATTGCAAATCAGAGCCAAAGATAAATGAGGAAGCCAAACAATTAAGTTTTGTGATGCAGGAGAAAATACTTCAGTCTTTCCAAATTATTCATGAGCTGGGTATTAAAAGGGAAGCTATCATTTTATATCATAAACACAGTGCTATGCCTGGTTGTATTTATGAAGATGTGTGTGTGTGTGTGTGTGTAAACTGTGTGTGTCTGAGTATATATATATTTATATCTGCAGAAGAAATTCCTCTGAATGCCCAAGGGTGTAGACACTCACTATAAATGCAGGGCTAGACCATGGCATGTTGCATTTGTTACAGCCTTCAGCAATTAAAAAAGGCCGGATTTAGCGGAACATTTTTGCCCATCGATACGGAGAATAAAATCATACACTTCATATAATAGGAATATTACCATGGACTTCAGAAGCAGAAGGTGAAATGCTCCTGCAAAATACAGCTCTTTTCTCTGAGGTCTTGGTTGTCTCTTGAATGCCATTAAATTTCAGCAGACAACCAGTTTCTCTAACAGCTCAAGGAGATAAGCTACCAGTGTAAATAAGAGTAAGTAGTGCAAGTGAGTGAGACGGCAGGTAGATTGAATATTTTCAGTGAACATTGTGGTGTTTGGTCTTTAAGCTCTAATTATCACTTCATCTTTCAGAGCTGCCACTGAATTGGGAATAGAAGGTTGCTCAAAGATGGTTGCTGTCTCTGATGAGTCCTTACCCACTGATGTCATTGGGATCAGAATTTCCAGCTCCTTGGGAACATTGATACTTTTCCAGCTTTCCCTTAGACAGTCTTTTTGAAACCATGTGGATTCTACCTCTGTAGAACCATTGCCCACCATGAGCAAGGAACTCAAGTGTTATTATCTCATACCTGATAATTCATTTTTAGTGATAAAGTACATCCTTCGCAATTTATCGATGGTCTTATTGTCCCTTTTGTCTGAATGTCTGGGATTGTCAGGAATCTGGCAGCCCACTTGGCTACTGCACTGGCTGGCTGGACTGTCTGGACAGTTGGCCACTGCCACAGGCACACAGATCATCTCTGTATCTCGTCTCTTGGTGGTCTGGCATCGCTCTGTTCTTGGGGTCTTCAAACATCGGAAACTCAGGGTTATCCCAAAATAAAACATTGAATTGCAGAACTGGGAAAGTAGCAGTAAGACTTTAACTACGTGTATTCTGTGTGTATACAATATCAATTTATAGATTTAATACAAGTCAGGGCTGTGTTAAAGCCTCAGGCTGTTCTTTTTTTCCCAGAGTTGTAATATTGGTTTTTTTTTCTGAGCCAGTTTCTTCTTAGAGCATTAGGCATGGCCCTATCTTTTCATGTGACTCCACCCAGACCTGCAATGTGTTATATTTAGACATCTAAAGCATTCCCTGGTACCAAGGCAGCTTTATTAAAAAGTGGAAGTTTCTTGGGTGAGGATTAGCAGCTGCTGAGGGACACTGGACCACAGTGGTCAGTTTTCCACAATGATATTTGTATGGCTTTAATTTTCCTCTTGGCCATCTTTGGACTGAGAAATGCTCTCCCTTCTAAACAAAGCAATGCTAATGAGGGAAGCTGGGATGGAAAACTGGGGAAGTCACCCAAAACAGTATGTAAGATCTGAGGTGTTTGAACTTGGATGCACAGTCTGAGGCACCTTTGGGAGACCTTATTAAGAGAGAACTGCACAAGCGTTTTGTGGAAGCCCAGCTCCAGCAGCTTCTTGTGGCTGTGAGTTTAAACTGATTGTGGCCTGAGAGCAGCGTATGAGGGGAGGAGGGAATAAATAACTTACAAAGACTGGCAGAAAAGTTCAGTTGTCCACCTCTGATTTGCCTGTTTGTATTGGTTTAGCATTGGTCTTTGACTGTGTAACACTTGGCCTTGAGTCCTTTTATGTGGTCTTCTCTTGAACAAAGCTTTACTTTCCCACTCTTCTTTCCAAGCCAGAAAAGACAAGAGGATCACTAAAGCAGAAAAAACATGTTGCAAGAGGACTCCTTTCCGGTTTGGGGTATGTGTGAGGGATTCTGTGGTGTAAGAAAGGCTCAGTGGCTCTCTGTGAGAGAAAATACAGGCCACAGGATAAGATATTTTGCCATTAGCTCTCACATCTAGTTCATCTTCTCCAAGTTTGTCAGCAAAGCCCCATCCCTCCTTCTTTTCAAACTCCACATCTGACTCCATTCCTAATATACAGTCTTCAGTGAATATTATAACCAGAGATGGAAAATCCTTCAAGTTCCTTTCCTTCTGTCATTCATCATTGTCTCTGTATATCAGCTGCAGATGTTTCTTGTGCAGACATCTTCTCTTCTTCTGTGTCAAAACCAAGACCAAGGTATTGTGCTTGCCAGTGAATTCCACTGCATGGACCAGCAGCTTGGACTGGGAATCAACATATAAGCGACCTGGTGAATTCCCAGTCCTGCCACCAAGCTGGGCAGGCAATTTCCTCTTTCTGTTTCTCTCCCATCTTATTTTTGTATTATAATTCCTTAGGACAGGGAATATCTGCTACTCTGTGAATACACATCACCTAGTGTAATAGCTGCTAGACATTACTGCAATGCATATTATAAATAACTGGAAGATGATTTAGGATTTTTGAGGACCACAGTATTTATTTTCTTGCCAGCCTTTTTTCCCGTGGTTATTTTTCCCTTTGTCTATTCAGTTATAGCTTTCTCTGAATAAGAGCAGAATCTTACTTTTTTTATGAAGCACACAATGAAAATGTGAAAACTCTAGGTACTGCCTCAATATTATTGAGAAACAATAAAAACATGTCCTAGTATCTAGAAATCACTGCATGTGAGAAAGAGAAGCAGGAAATAAAAGAATCATGTTGCATGCCCTTACTGAACAAATATTAGCTCTTCAGGGTACTGTATTATCACAAAGCACTTAAGAAATCCGAATTATTATAACAGTCTGAACCAAACTTGCTTAGTTCCTTCCCTGTCACACAGTCTCAGCTGCTAATGTTATTTTAATCAAAGATTTGATCAACAATATTAGGCAGAGAGTTAGCAGTGAAAATTAACACATACGCTTCTCGCTAGGGAGGAGATTATTATTTTTAAATCTGCATTTAGTTTCCCACTAGCCAGAGTGATTTCTTTGGAGACAAGCACAGCAACCAAAATATAATGTGCTCTATCTCAGAGTCAGTAGAAATAGACACAGTACCTAGAAACTTGCCTCAGGTTTCTGAGGGTTTTTCGAGGTCTTTGAAAGAAAACAATTCATATCAATTTTCGTATAAGGAGGTAAAGGAGCTTTCCACTTCGCAGCTTTATGTTTTGCATGAACATTATGGGATGAAGGCTATTCCTCTTGCAGTTGAATTCACAGAGTATGCCATAGTATTAGTCTTTTAATTAAACCTGGAAGCTGGAAAATTAGAGCAGCCACTTTGGGGGTAAGAAACATTTTCTCTGTTTACCCTATTATCCTCTCACAGCAGGGTAACTCAAGTGAATATTCCTGTTTCCTGTGAGCATCAGGGAGACAGGAAGACCAGGGCTAAGAGATGGCTGTGCAGAAGCTTGCCCAGGTATTGGAATTAGCCCTTTTCCTTTCCCGCCTGTCATTCCTCCTTTCACAGCTGACTTGGGCAGACAGCATGGCTGAACTGTGAAGAGTGGCTGCCCGTCCCTCTTGGAAAGAGCTTCCACTATCCTGTGCCACTGCCTTGGCCAAGCAAGCCTGGAGCAGGATATGAGATTTCAGTTCCTCTGAACAGCCAGGGGAGAAGCCTTAAATCAGCACAGTACATTCAGATCCCAGTAGGTAGCGTGGTCTGGAATCCACATAACAGAGCTGAAACATGATGGCACAAGACATTTAACTGATGTCAAATTTAAATCCCTATTAAAAAGAAGTGTTCTCTAGTCTGCACCAGGCCATCCATTCTGGTAATCTCATTCCATATTTCTTTTTTTGTTGAAAGAAGACATAGATTAATGACAGAATGAATCCTAGTAGAAGGAATGCGCTCCTTATAAGGCAGGCTTGGGGGGGAGATGGTGGAAATTGTAACATAGGACGACTTTGTTGGCAGAGAAAGTTGCATTTGTACCATTTGTATTTGAAAATCCTTCACCCAGGTCAGCATAGTTCAGCCAAATTAACTCCATCTGGGTAGATGGAGCTGAGGATTACCTGTCAGGAAAGGACCTAGAATGGCATTTTGTAACTTAGGGACACGTCTTAAAAACCTCTTAGTGACTGTGGCGGATCCATTCAGACAAGGGGGGGTGAATGGGAGAGGTACAACAGGGATTCCTCAATGAGATGAAAAGGTCTGAACAAAGCCTGTTTGTTCAGCCCTCTCTCCCATCTAGTCCGTCCCGACTTGTTGGTTGCCTTTTAGAGAAATATGGTAGTGGTTCTTGACGGTCTTGAATTAATACACAATCTCACCAGACAAGTGAATGGTCGCTATTTGCTCCGCTGTCAACACATGATGTTTAGTGAGATTCCTGTGATGATTTCTAAAGCCTCAGGCTCTAGAGTCACATGAACACAGACTCATCCCTAGCTTCTTGTAAAAAAAAAAAAAAAAAAATCCAACCCCAACAATAAAATAGAACTTTAATCTTCACGAGTGTAGAAGAAAAGGACAAAAGTGCGTTGCCAATTTGCGTGTTAAAAACAATGCATGGCAAATGAGAACAAACCACGTATTTATAACAATGTCACAGTCTTAAAACTCATCTTGTGATGGAGAGAAGAGACTGGTGTGAAGGTTCAAAGCATCATATTATGGTGTGGGGAAGTTTGTGGTATCTTAGTATCAACTGGTCCAGTCACCTGCAAGTATTTAAGCTCTGGTTAAAATGTAGGACTGCAGTTGTCCACAAAACCTGGCAGATCTCACAAAACAGGCATTCCCCTGCCACTCACTGGCAAAGCCTGGGCTGGTTTGAGTCCACCATAAACATCAGCAGAGAAAGGGGGTAACACTTTTCCCTTTCTATTCCCCCTCTGTTAGATCAGTTCCCTGGGAGGTGAGACTCTCCCTCTGCTGAGGATATCTGTGCTCCCATCTGCTTTCTGTCCTACAACTGCTTTCATGGGCAGGCAAACACATTCTCTCAGGTACAAGTCCGTGTTGCCAAAGCTGGTGGAGATGCAAGGTTTTGTTAAATATTCATTGGCCTGTGGAGAGGATCAACAAGACCATAATCCAGCGTGGAGTAAGGCCATGTACTCCAGTTTACCTTCAGATCTCAGTAGCAAACTCAGAAGTCCCAATTTTAAGTAAAGACTTCTCTAGCTCTTGGTCTCCTGCTGCCCATAGAAAACCAGTGAGAGTGACTGTGAATGGACCACAATTTCCTAAAGTACCTGGCAGCCTAATAATAAAGACATTCCCAAATCATTATATGTTTAAGGATTCTAAAGGAGGAGAGGCTTAAACTGCAGGGTACATGTCCTCAGAGTGTGACATGGGGGGAAAACATGAAGGGAAGGATATGATAATGTCTTCGTCTTGTTTTGTACAGAGTGTGCAATGTAGCTTTTTTTTTTTTAATGTATTTTTTCCTCTTCTATTTTTTTTTTACCTCCTAATGGAGATGTTACATTATGCATGTATTACCCCTATGGGAAAATGTTTTGGAGTTTTCATGGAGGAAGAGGAGGACAGAAAAATGTTCTATATCAACCGAAACAGATTTTGTTTTTCTATTTCAGCCACTGAAGTGAAAAAAAAAAAAAAAATCAATGATTAGTACAGGCCTAATCTGGAGATGTATATTTTAGGGATCACATTATGCTGAATATGTGCATTACATACACAAAGTAAAAATCCATGCCATTATTGTGCCTGATCAGTAGCCACTTTTCAAATTGAAATATCTCAGCCATTTTAAATGACATTTTTATTTTTGCAAAGATGCTAAAAGCAATTAGAGGGCAATATTGACTGTTCACTTGCCAAATTCCACTGTTCCAATGAAAGCTGCTTTTGAGTTACTGTACACAAGTGCAAAAAGCATCCCAAATCATTTTACATACATTACAAGCAAAACCAAAAAGAAATCACCATTTAAAAGAAAAGAAAAAGCTGTTTATAAAAGAAATGCTTGCTCCCAAGTTGAAACCATGTGTCAGCCTAGAGCAATCTGTTAATGTTGAGTTATGAACCCCTGGAAAAAAATAGTTGTTTGCAGTGCCATTGCTGAGACTCATAATTAAACCAGAGACATGGTGCAGAGAGGTCTCGTGCTGATGTTCTGCATAGGGAAGGTTCTCTAAATGCCTTTGGTGGGAGAGACAATAAATTTTGTCTCTTTTCTGTCAGTAACATTTGTTAGTTACCTCTTTTAGCTGTTTCTTTCTTTATTAAAAAGAAAAAAAACATGAAACTCTTGCATAGGACCATATACAAATGAAAAGGATGGGTTTTCTGTAATTTTAAAAAATTATGGTCAACCTATCTTTTCAGAATTCAAGGCTACCTCCAGTTCACCTGAAGGGCCATTGATTTCCCCTCAGCGTGAATTTATGCAGCAGGGTCATTCTTGGAGAGTTGAGTAAAGGCATAGGTAAGTCAACTCAAAACTTTTCTGAGGAGTGCAAACACAGGATGTTGTTCATAGCCAGAGAAAATTACTGAGGTCCTATTGCAAAGGTGCTTTTTGTTGGATTGGTTGGTAGGTTGTCCAGGTTGAGCTGGCAGGAGATTGCAGCAGATACTGTTGTGCCTTGGGGAATTGTTCTCCACCCACATTTTGTCCATGTGGCATGAAGGGCTGATACCCTTGGAATCAGATTCTCAGGGTCCATAGTTTTGTTAAAGTGAGTTGAGTTCCACTGTTGGGGTAAATCATAGGCTCTACTCTTTCGTCTGCCATTAATTTATTTGTGGGCTATGAGCCAACATCTTCTCTGCCTCAGGGTTTGATTCTCATTAATACTGAGGCCTCTTTACACCTTGGCAGTGAAAGATGGCCTTGCAGCAGAACTTTATTTACACCCATTTTGTGGCCCCTTTTTTCACTTCTGACACACTTTTCCACCTTTTCAATGCGTAGCTCTGAAGAACTCACAAGTGTTTTGATCTTGGACCTGTATTTTCATTACTGTGTTGTCTGCCCTCATGCATGGAAAACAGAGATTTTTATCTGCCAGAAATGAATGAGCTTTAATTGTAATGGTCCAAGCAAATGTCATGATTCAGAGCATAAGAGGATCAACAGCATAGATGAACTGCACAATGAGTCTGTGTAAACAGAAGCTGAGACGTGAGAAGGCGGAATGGCTTCCTTTCCTTTCAAGAAAAATGTTACCCTAGGAGCATACTGGGGTTACGTTTTCTGAACTGGGAAAGACTGCCCTTGTTTTACAAGGCCAAGTCATGTAAATACAAATTTCTCATCTCTTTTCTCTCCCCTCCCCTTCCATCCCTCTCAGTTCTTTGGGGAGCTGAGGTTTTTTTCCCTGGGACATCCCAAACAGAGCTGATATATCTCTGGTATTTTCTGGTGTCTGCGAAAACAATTTTCTCCTTCATTTCAAAATAACAATTGAGTGCCACACCATGTGCCTTTGAGATATGAGACAGGGTAACCCTGTAAAGAATTAAACCACAGCCATGCAGAAAAGGAAAGGGGGTTATTTGAGTGGAGTGACACCAGGGCGATGGTTAGTAGGTTGCACTGAGCCATTGTTCATTGGAACATAGTCCTTATTTATAAATTATAAGTAAAGATCTGCTAACTGCCCAACTGAGGACATTTACTCATCTGCGCACTTCAGTCCAAGTGCAATAAATACAGATCAAATGTTCACCATCCGTATAATAACAAGGACCTGATCCAAAGCACATTTTTATTTCTGCAGGGTTACCTTCGATCACGTTGTTTTGTTGTGTTACATAGGGATGCATCATTATTTAAAGAAAAATAAGGGACAGGGCTGAAAACAATTGTAATTGCCAGTTGGAACTCTTGACACACACTGTTTGAAAAGCAGTACCTTAGCCAGTATCTATTCATACATTTTTTTTTGTGCAATTTACAGTGCCATTTATTTTACATCATTTCACATTGTTTCAGCTCGCTATGAAACAAGTTCAGCTAATTTTGAAACAATTAAAATGGAAAATTTAAAAAAAAGCTGACTGTCAGGGATTTGAAGTAATATCCAAAGTTTCTACTGACTGCAGTGGGAATTACAGGTGCTCTTTGGCTCTAGGAATGCAGCATTTGTATTTTGCTGGGTAATCATAAAGAACTGTGTTGTGTGAGACTTTGTGCCAGATTCCCCATGATGCCGTAGGAATGTCCTGCTTGCAAAATGAAGAGCTCAGAAACGAAGCAGTAATGTGGTGAGTGTGGCACGCCTGATACACCTCCCTTCCATGGGCACGTTTTGATTTGATCTCTTTTTACCTAATTGTATATCGCTTTTACACAACATTCCTGCCAAATTGAGAACACCAGATGGAAGATGTGTAGCCAAAAAAAAGCAGTTTGTTTCACATGCTTGTCATTGAGCACAGCTTTAATTTATTACATATCATTCATCTTAGTGTAAAATAAGTTTTGGTTTTTTTGCATTTTTTTTTCCTTTTTTTTTTTTTTTTTTAAGTAGCCTTACTCATGGTGCCTATTTTTTGCAAGATCTGAGTGTATCAAATTCATTGAAGGTTTTAACTTAAGAAGTAGCCCTGGGAGTATGTTTGTCCCAAATTCACATGCATGGATTTAGACACTTAATATTAAGCACTAAAGTCTCCTCTGGCTAGTATATATTCACTACAGGAAAGTAGATGTCACAGGAGAGCAAGTCAAAGTAAGCAATAATTAAGGGTGTAAGGGGAGTCCTTGGCATGTGCTGGTGGAGGCATCTGTCTCTCCCCCGTTATCCCAGGGTTGTAAGGGACATTTGGGGACAAGAATACAACAGAGTCACAAGAGTCTGCTAAGACTCAGGGAATTAGCTAGGCTAGTAGCAAATATTACTACCCCAAGCTGTTCTTCATCACTCATGTCCTGGAGATTATTGTACTCAGGAGCTCCATCAGCAGCAAAGAGCAGCGAGTGCTCCCTGCTCTGCCTCAGTGCTGAGCCTGCAGGTGAACTCTGGCTGCCCTCATTGCTGCTTTGCCCCAAAGCTTTGAGCCACACTGAAGGCAGCTCATGTCATAGAATCATAGAACCATAGAATATTAGTGTTGGAATGGACCTTAGAGGTCATCTCTTCCAAACACCTGCTGCCATGGGCAGGGACACCTCCTACTAGACTGGATTGCTCAAGGCCTTATCCAACCTGGCTTTGAACACTGCCAGGATTAGGGCACCCACAACCTCTCTGGGAAACCTGTTCCAGCATCTTATCACCCTCACAGTAAAGAATTTCTTCCTGATACCTAACCTAAATTTCCCCTTTCCATATGCACACATTCCCCCTTGCCTTATCACTACAGTTCCTGATGAAGAGTCCCTCTCTGACTTCCCTGTAGGGCCCTTCAGATACCGGAAGGTTGCTATGAGGTCTCCACATAACCTTCTCTTCTCTGGGCTGAACAGCCCCAACTTTCTCAGCCTGTTTTCGTAGGGGAGGTTCTCCACGTCCTGTTGATTGGCAAGACTCTGGCACAATACTTTAGTGCACTCACAGATTGAGCTCTTTCCTGCTGGACATACCTTTCTCTGACTTTACAAGCCACACCCTCAGGCTACATGTAACTACGAGGGGGGAGCAGAGATCCTCCCAATACTGTTTAATGTATTGACTCTCCTGTTTCATCTCTTTCCTGCCTGAAATCTCATAAAACAGAATCATGCGGGAGTTAAAAAGAAAAAAAGAGAGACCTGTAGACTTGTAACGTCTCCACTTCTGGGGCATGAGTAAGGTTTCTGTAGAGATTTTGGTTTGTTATGGGTGGAATGTGTCATGCCATTTTAGATGCCAGTGAAGTAGATTCCCATGTCTAAGCCAGTTTGAGTGTTTTATCTAGTGAGTGCTGGGGAACAGGCACTTATCACTCGCGACTGATCTGACCTGTTTAGGATGCCTACCAAATCATGAGCTGATTCACAACCTAGGAGTACTTCTGTCCCCGTGCTAGAGAGATGGCCCCAATGACTAGCTCAGAGCTGGGTGCCTGCACTTGAACATCTAAAACTGGAGTGGACTTCTCTTCTTGACTTTAGGGTGCATTTGTCATATTTTTGGGCCTCTGTTCAATGGAGCAAGAGGGCATGTTTTACTTTAAAGTGCTGCTTCCAGGCTTTGCTGTGGGGATGAGGCATTGACCACCCACCCGAGAGCCAGACTGAAGTAGCTTCTTAATGTTCTTTTAACCAGATGTTTACAAAGAATAGCAAAAAAATATTCCACTACATCCAGCTGTGTGCTAGACAGCAAAAAATGCAGTGAAGATCAATCAGCTGAACCAGAATTACAGAAGCAGAAATAAAAATGGGGTGCATGAAGTTAGGTTTTAAAGCCCTGTTTAAACTCGTGCGTACAGGTCCTCTTTTCCAAAGCAGGGTATAGCTGTTCCTGTTACAGTTGCTACATTTTTCTTGTATCTTTGACAAGCTTTAAAAATCTTTTTGCATTGTTGATTTTAACAATATTACAGAAATGTACTTTTTGAAGCTTTAGGAGAATTGCTCGGAAAACCTCTGTTCTGTTGTCTATTACCATCAATGGTGGCCCCCACAAGGGAAAGAAGTGTGCCTTCTTTACAAAGTATCACAGTTTTTTTAAATGGGGTAGCAAAGAAGGATTTTCATGCTGTCTTTAGTTAAATTGGACAATGTATTTGTTTTTTCTGGAACAAGTCTTCTGTGTTTCACCTAGAAAGGAAGGAAAAGTCTTAGCTCTAGCTTCTGTGTAAATATTTGCACAATGTTAATTCTTGAGTTTCTGTGTGATCATCTTTAATTGTTTTAAATAATCATAATAAAGAACCACTGATTTTTTTATAAGATAGATTGCATGTAATTATGTAGGGAGATTGAAGTAGTGGCTTAAATGTAACAAAGTTCATTGAAATACACAGGGAGTAGAGTTGGCTCAGCAAGTCTGAGATGAAACAGAGCTGTTTTGGGAAAGCCATTACAAGCGTCAGCCTGGAAATTGGCTATCTCTGCACCTGCTAAAGAACCACATTAACACCAGTTACCACTGCACCGTCTTTAGGTTGTATGAATAAGAACAGCACAAATTTGGATTTCAGAAGACCCTACTGATGGCATAAGAGAAGAGGGTGAAGATATGATGACTTCAAAAACAAAAATAAAAAAGGATAGAGGCATTGACAAAGGGTCTACTGTATGTTCAGAGGGTTTTGAAAGTTCGACTGAAATTAAAATTAAGGTTGTGGACTGATGTGAAAATTAAGACTATCTCCTTGAAGCTTCCGGCAGCTGCCCTGAGAGCCCTGGTTGTTGCTACAGAGTTGCATCAATGCAGTAAGTGACACCCTTAGTTACTAGGATGAGATATCATACCTGGATTTTGCCCTGCTTATTTCTTACTCTCATGCTTCAGGCTAAGTTAAGATTGTTTATTTGCAGGGAATAGGCCATTATGAGTGTTCTCTAGGCTTTGGCTGTTTGCTTGTACAGGATGTCATTTCAGTTCAGGGCTGGCCCTTCAGATTTCACGATACTCTTTAAAAGAGTCAAGAGCTGCTTGGGTGAGTATCATCACTTTCTACTGCTCCACCCAAACACCAAAGGAAAAGTGTCCTAAAGTGTCCTGAAAGTATCTGAAGGGCGCTCGAGTTTTAGAAGTGTTCCTCACCCTACCAGTGAGCTGACTTGAAATCCTGTGTCTGACCAGCTCCAGGCTTTCTGAGATTTGAAAACTTAACTTCAGATCTGATATTTGGCTGAGCTTCTTAATGAAAATGGAAAATTTTATTTTGAGCCTCAGCCTTCCTGAAGAACAGTCTGTGCCAAACCTGATGGACTTGAGATAAAAACCAGGATTTGCAGGACGCCGTGTCCCAGCTCAGACAGAGGTCAGCAGGAGTTTTGAAAGGAGTGGGTCTGGCTCCTCTAGCTGGAAACTTGTTTATTTGCCTCTGAGCTCCACATCCACTGGGGTTTGAGACCTACGCAGGTGCGCAGTGGGGAGTGAGCCATTTGTTTTGCTCAGAAGAGGATATTTGTGATGAGGGAAATCATGGATTTTATGTGCTCACATTTTTTTGTTTCCTTCTTAAGCAAAAAGGGAACCTTTAGAATGCCAAAATCTTGTCTTAATATTTCACAGAGGTAAGTCTTTTATAAACGCATGTTGCAAATGGCACTATAAATTCTCCGCTATGGAAAATTGCTATCTGGTTTGAAACTAGGCAGGATAAATAGAACTATAAAAGGTTACCTGGAGTAAACAGATAGGGTTTCCAAAATGTACCACATGAGATAGATTGGAGCTCATAGTAATCTGTTTTCCATGCTTAACATACGCTCAGCATCAGCCGAACTCTGTAACTGAGCTGCCATCTGTATCAATCCCGTTCCTAGATGTCACGGCCCTGTTAATGAAATCTGGAAGTGGAATTGTAAATGGATTCAGTGAATGGTAGATGTCAGCCATTGCGTGATGGGCAATCATCAATCATCCACTGTCAGTTATTTCTGTCTCAGTGAGTAAGCCTTTATTTAAAGCATAAAGTAAGAATGTTGCCAGACCACAGGAACAAGCCCTGAGCTGTTTGCAGGTGCTGCTATTCACAGCTGCCAATTAAACCCCTGACATTTCCATAATGGCCAAGAGGCAAAGCATATGCACTTGATATAAACATTTTTGTAAAAATTAATCTCAGTTTATCAATACTTCACTTTTTTTTTTTTTTCCCAGAGCGACATACAACATCCTACTTGGCCTATTGTTTGTTTGCTGTAGAAAGAGAGAAATACGAGTTGGAAAGGAGCCAGGGCATTCATTTCCCCAGGATATACAGTAGATTCCAGTGGCTCGTTTCAACCCTTAATTGGGAAGGGAAAGCACAGTAGTGAGGAATCCCAGCTTCAGAAGATGGTGTGTGTGCCTCTTACCCCCCCGCCGTGTGCTCAACTCCAGAATTTCACATCACAGACTGGCCCTTAGCTCGGTAAAAATGTGATGTTTGGTTTGGCAAATGCTGTTCGTGAAGTTACCCAGCCCATTGTGGTTCTTTGCTGCCATTGCAAAGTTTTGCCTTTTCTGGATTTTTATACGGATCTCTGGGTATACTGCTTCTGGCTGGTCCTTTTTATTACCCCTCCACTATCTGAAAAACAAAAAATCCAAACCACCAAAACCTAAAAATGCAAGCACTTTTTAATATACTCATTATTTTCTTTTGGGCAGGAGAAAAAAAAAATTGTCAACTCAACTTATCAAAAGCATTCATCAGTACCGCTGCAAATTTATATCTATTTCATAAAATTGCCAGTGACGAGCTAGGTTGTTTTTTTTTTTCCCAGAGAAAATGTTTTCATGGAAAAAAATTTATATATTTCTACAGAAAAAATAAACTGCCTAGTATTGCCACCTGACATTTATAGTTTGGAGGACATAAAACTTTTCAGAGGTCCTTTTATTTTTTGCTCTCAGCTGTTTATAGTTCTTCAGGGGTACCCTGATCTGTAAGTAAATACAGAAAAAGAAAGGGCTGCATTCGTTTTCTTGAGGAGATTTCATCACAGGCTGATTGCTGTACCCCATTTTGCGCCAGAGTCTAGACGAGGCAGAACACTGAGTGGGAAACTGGATAGCACTGGGGCATTTTAAAGTTGTCTTCTTCACTCTTCGTGGTACTGAGGAAGATCACATAAGTCATCCAGCAATTTGAAGTGGATTCTCACGTTTCCTACAGTCTGGTTGCGAAACACTGCACTATTGGACAAAATTAACTTCTGAAACCTATAGAATTCTGTTAACATGATACATTTGGAGTTGCTGTTAGAGGTCTTGCTGGCATATGGGTATTAAATTCGGTGTGACTTTTTACCTGATAGCTGTGCCAGTGTAAGTGTTAATTGTCAGGTGCAGAGATGCCGGTGCAGTTTTATCAGCATAGCTTATTTTACTTCACCTAAATGAAACAAACCATCCTGTCTTAAGCACTTCTTGGCAATGGAAGTATATTTATATGGAGCAGTTTCTTACCTATAAATGTATCTGAAATTTTATGTAAAGATTGATCTTTGTTCAGTTTCTTTTTCTTTTTTACATTTAGTTGCCCTAACAAGTGAATTTCCATATCACTTCAGATTTCAGGGATAGATTTTGCTTCAGGACTCATTCTGAGTTAATTCAGATAATTTTCTAACACATTTCTTAAGCTTTTAATTTTTTTTTCATTCACAACCATTCAAAATGCTTGAGATCCATGAAAGCATAATCTGTAGATATTAAATAAGAATGTTAAGGCCTAAGTAAGGTTGTTGATTCAGTCTCTTTAGAACCTGAAGGACCAAACCAACTGAGTTACCCAGGGTAGGTCAACTAATGCCACATATACCACCTGTTAATTTTAAAATAAATAAAAAAGAAAGTGCTACAAAAAGGGTGACTTAAAAAAGTTTTAAAGCAGAAATCTCCCGACTGTCAGCATGAAGTGCTTCTCTGTAGCAAATCTTTTTGCTCACAAAGTAATTTCCTGGGTTCAGAATGACTCGATATTCACTATCACCCAAGATGACCATCTACTTTGTATACCCTCATGTAATCAGAAATCATTGAGGTCATGCTGCAGTGTTGTCACCTCATAGTTGGCCCCCCTCCACCGACCTAAAAGGCAAAGGTAAAAGGTAACTATCTCCCTTTAGGCTCAGTTCCTGTGCTCTTGTAGATGTTAAGGCAATAATAACAATATTGCTCTGACTATGTCCACATGACAATGCAGAAATGCCCAGGCTGGCTGTAAATGAACCACTGTGGATACTGGACGCAGTCAAGATGAGACAGCAGAGAACACTGAGAGGACTAATTTACCCAGCTTTTTGGCCGTGTTAGCTCCATATGGGCTAATTTATCCTGCCAGAAAGCAGGCTTGTTTAGGGTTAGCTCATTTATAGCTTGTTTGAGTACCTCTTCACTGTAGTGGAATTTGCAATGTAGACATACTTTCTATTAAGGTGACAAGTGTGTGATTGTATCAGATAAAAATACAGAGGGTGGAATTTTGAAGGCACCTGAGGGCTTCTTCTGAAGGTGGTTTAAGAGCTTGCCACCTGCAGTGATTTACTTTGCAACTTCTGTTGAAGATGACGCTCCCCTGGATCAGAACATGGGATCACGTGCCCACCTAAGAGCCTCATGAGTTTACAGCACAATAATTTAGCTTAAATCACTGAAGAGGATGTCTTTGCGTTAAGACTCTATGCGATGAACTGAATCAGAGCAGATGTATCTGTTGGTATGGCAGAAGCAGGCAGACAGCTTGGGTGGTAATGCTTCATATTGCTCCCTTTACAGAGCCCAAAGGGAATGGTGTGCCAGAGCCTGTGGAATGTCCTTCTGCTTTACAGTGCAACAGGGGGTGAGTACCTCATTCCCCTCAAATCCTCTCAAAAAAACCCCCTCACCAGTGTTCGTCTTTTTAGGGTTGTATAGATTCAAATGTCACTATCTAGTCATCTACTGTAAAGTCTGAGGACAAACCCAGCTTTCTAGCCTGGCACAAGTAAGATTTCTCAGGTGCTTAAACCTAAACATATTTTTAAATTAGGATTTGTTTGGTCAAGCCTTACATCCATTTACTTCTGAGTAGTTAATACCCGTGAGTGCTTCTGGTGCAAAGGGATACTGGCACGTAGAGAAGGATTTGGCATCCAAGTAAGCAAACAAGCACCAATTGCCTTCCTGTTATTGCTACACTCACATACGATGAGCTCCAGGTTTGTCTCTTGCTTCCCTGCTCCTGGGGCTGCCCAGCTATGATCTACTGTGCTGACCTTACCAGCCAAGTAATGACTTTCCTGCTGTTGAATCCCATCAGCAACTTCATGTCTCTTGTGGTCATCTTCATCCATGGCTAACTTGTATTATCGTTGGCACGCTCAAAATTGTGATGTTATGTTTCAAGTGTTTTTAAAGCTGAAACACACAAGCTCTTTTATTTCTCTTCTGCCTTGTAGGATTATTTCAGCTCTACACATGCGAAACCTCATATTATGCAAGAAATTAATCATATCAGGGTAAAGTAGCTACTGAAAAATTGCCAAGCACCATAAACATTGGTCAAAATGCAGGCCAGCCATTTGCACAGCAAGTAATTGAAGCTAGAGGTTCATTGGAGCGACTTTTCACTATGAATTAGAAAGCTTTTCAAACATAAAACGATATCTGAGAAGACTGCACTACCTAAAAGGTTTCAGTAAACACTGCAAAAAAAAAAAAAAAGTGTTAAAATATGCTGGAGAGATCAATCATGCTTTGTGGTTACTTGCTCCACGTAGTTTCACACACATTCTCTGATAAACAATGTCCCACACACTCTGCCCAGACCCATTATTTTCTTCAGCACCAAAGCGTCAAGGGCCAGATCTTCATTTGGTTTAAGTCAGCAGAGCTCTGCTGAGGTTGACTGCTTGCCATTGATTTATGCCAGCTGAAGATCTGGCCTGAAGAGTGACAAAAATATAATTTTATGTTTTATTTATGGGTGTAAAACAATAGTCCTAAAGGGAGCAGATGTTCCATGTCAAGGGAGGAGGTTTATTAAATGCAATTCCAGACACAAAAGCTAATCTCTGTGGTCAGGGAAGGCATGAGGCCTGTTTTACATGATGAACTTTAATTGAAATCTTGCTCTTTTGTGTTCATTTATTTCTTCTATTTGGGAGCCGACAAACATCATTTAAATTACTTACCAGCTGCCAGACACCTCAAAACAACAATAGATAGTTGTCTTAGACACCTGGAGAAGGTTAGACAGTCTTCATCTGTCTTTCCAATACCTGCTGAAATCGTATTAATTTGGTATCACATATTTTTAATTAAGTGGTCACTTCACTGAAGAAATTTCCATCTGTTTCAGATGGAGCTGTGGGGAGAAAGACCGTTCAGTTTTATGGAGGGTTTTGCAATTGTAAAATGTCTCTTTTTTTTGTTCCAATTTGGAATTAAAACCAAAGGATTTTGAAATTCCCTCAAGAAGAGAAGGGAGTGTCTGCCTCTAAGTCTCAGGCCCCAAACCTCTTATTGTCCCCAGCACCAAAACTATTCCCTTTGTGGACGATCTTCCCTCTGTAGATCCTAGAGGAGGAGTTCCTTGGCTGCTCTTAAGCTGCTGCCAAAAACTGAATTTAGGGAGCTGAAAGAAAATCAGTGGTAAAAGCCTGCTCACAGGAATGTCATGGTTTTTGAAGCACTCTTCAACATGTTTTCTTACAGTGAGCTGACATTTTTGACTCCCATGCTGCTGAACTCCCCCCTAAAATGGGGAGAGCATTCAGTGATGTGTCTTTTCCTTGCCTTTATATGGCACAGACATTTACCACGGTGATATCTGAGCTCTTCAGAGGCACACGGCGACAGTCAGCTGAGCAGTGCTGATTCACATCAGATAAATTTTGGACCAAAACCTATAAGGATGAGTTTTTCTCCCTGACCTTCTGTGTTCCTTCCCACACCCTTGCGGTCAAGTACGGTACATGGAGAGCTGGAGAACAAGCTGTACTTATCAGAGGCCAACAGTGACATCTAAATCGCAGCTTCAGAAAAAGAGGACAAGTGGAGGAAAATTGGAATTGAATATTCCTGTATTCAATTAAGAGAGAGAAACAAAAGTAAAGATTGAGGAAGGCTGTGTATGAAAACCAAAATGGAGCAGGCGCTGACTCCAGTCTGTCAATTTAGCTGGAAATCCCAAATTCAATGTGTGATTTTGTTCTGAAGCAGGCTGAACATAAAAATTTTGAAATTTTCTATGAACCAAAATTAGAAAAAAGAAACCTAAGTCTAAACTGGCAATGGGATGCAGGGAACATTGAAACATTTAATTCATGTTTCAGCATGGTTTTTTGTTAATTCATGTTAGAAATCTGGTGCTTCTTCATTGTAACACTTTTCAGCACAAACAGCAGCGACAACCACAACTTTCCATTCTATAAACATCAAAGCAGGAGCTTCCAAGATTATAAAAATGCCTAATTTTCGTTAGCCTCCCTGGATAAGAAGTTAGTGGAATAAGTTTTTCAGAACAGATTTAGTTTGTTAGACATGGCATTTGTTTCCTTTCAAAGCCACTCTGGATAACGTTTCCAGTTGCACATTTCCAAGGACATGACTCACTTCATGGGATAGGATATCTACCGGAAATGTATTCACAGCTACCCTGGTCCTTCCAGACTCCCTTGTAAGTCTCCCAGTAGAGAAACAGGCCCTTTAGGACACAGTCTCACCTGATTTAAACCTCTGCTTTAGGATGATGTAAATTAGACCGTGGAACTGTCTTTTCCCCGCCATCACCAAAAAGTAGTGTAGGGTGACTAACACCAAGAATCAACCTAATCTCACCCAAATATTCTCATCCATGGGGACAGCTGCTGAAGGACACTGTGGAAAAACAGTTCACATCTCTAATCATCACATGCAAGAAAGTGAGAGAAGGAAGGTTTATGCATTGAAGCCACCAAAGGGTAATAAAATGCTCCAAAAATAGGAAAGAAATATGAAAGCACCTAAATGTGTACAAATGCAAAGTGCAGGAGGAGTACGTTATATGCTTAATTATCACTTCAAATGTGAAATGCTACTGAGGGAGAATAAAAATTAAGGCTTTCCAGGGGAACGAAAGAATGAGGGTGGGTTGTGATAAAGAGGAAGATAATTTTCCTATCAGATAATCTGATTAGTCTGGGGAATAGTTTTCAAGAGAAGCAGTAGCCTCAGAGTTTGAGTCATTTCATACCACAGCTTGGAAACGCACAACAGAGATCACATCTGTCTAGAAAGGGAACAAAAAAATGGGGTCTACCAATCTTATCCAGCCCTCACTTCATTCAGCAGAAATCTTTTCCACTGACTGAAGCGGGACTTGGATCAGACCCTTTTTAACCTACTGTGTTGATGGCTGTCTGAAAAGACTTAGGAAAAGACACGAACTAGAGCCCAAGTATGACACCGAGAATGGCTTTTTTGGGCTGCTCTTAGGAAAAAGGCAAGTTGCAGAAAACGATGAAGCGGGCAGCTGGCAAATCAGAGGGACTGTTTTACAGCTGGGAGCTGAGTCTATCCCGAAAATGCCTTTACGGAACTAAGTGACATTAAGCTTGGGTGTTGGTAATTCCCTTAAAACTGTAAGCAAACACTTCCCGAGCAGCGGCTCTAAGGGCAGCGTCATCGCTTGGCAACTTTTGCTTTCGCCACAGCAGGGGCTCTGTGTATCCAGCTTATTTTATTTATACGCCCAGCATTTGAGAGAGGTTTTGTTATGGATAACAAAACATAGCTACATTTTATATCTGATTCAAAAGAAGATAATAATAATAGAACTGGAGTAGCATTTCTGTATATGCCTGAGTGATTCCCTTTGCCTGTTTTGAACCTACCTAACGGCAAACCTCACTTCATTCTACTCTGCTCTAATTAATTTGACAGCACTGGAAACTTGCTCTTCCTGTTCACACTTACTATTCATCTCTTCAGAATGCCCTGTAGGGAGTACGAAGCACAATAAAGCAGTATTTACCAAATCCCTCAATGCTAAATACACCTTTTAAGCTGACTCTGCACAATGCCAGCAGTGAGAAGATCTGACTAAAGGGCAGCCAAAGAAAAACAACATTTTCCAGAGCATCGTCTCTTTACATATGGTTAGCAGGTCTCAGGCAAGGAAACTATGTCTTTTTTCCCTGCTTCAAATTCTACAGTAGGCTCTGGGGATCCCAACTTATTCCTACTGTATCTGAAAGCTTTGCCGTAGCCAAAGCAAATGACAGAGTGATCATACTCAATAAGCTCTGATGTTAGTTCACAAGAGCCACTGAGTAATTTCATACAGGCGTATCTTTTAACCTTTCATCACCCAAATTAGAAACATCATAACACAACATAAAACACATATGAAAAATCCATCTGAGACGGGAACTCAGAAACATGCAAGTAGAAATAAGCGTTTAGAGAATTAGAAGGTGTTTAGAGAAAACAGTGAAATTGAATGTCAGGTTTCCTTTTTTAAAATTCTCGCTGCAGAAAGGGACCTTTTACAAACACACAAGGTGATTAAGGAATTTAAAAAGTGAAACACTCTTATTTGCACACACTGAGGAAGTAACTCAGACATTTCATATTTTAAAAGTGAAAGATCAATGAAAGAGATTTTCAGCAGCAAGTTACCAGTTGGGTCCTCGACTCTAATCACCATGTCCCTTTGCACCTTTATGCCTCTGTAAATCTCACCTTACATGAAGCTAAAGGTTAAGTTTTCAAAATACCTGAGAAAATTTCTACATGGCATAGGGCAGCACCCTGTAGAAATACCCACATTAGCCCTAAATGAACCAACTCAAGTACAAAAAAGAATGGAATTGAAGTAGTAGGGCAGTTTTTTCAGCTTTTTGCTCATAACACCCAAATCTTGCTTTGTGTGGCATTCAGCCAGAGTTAGATGCCACAGTATGCAAGTCACTGTTGAAAACGGGGACTTGGAGCCAGTTTCCAAAGAGGTGTGGAGAAGCAGATAGGCATTCAGTGGGATTTTTCAAGGCTCATGTAAAAATGAAAACTAAGTAACTGTGCATAGGTGCTTTTGAAAATTAAATATTTTAAACATTTGGAAAAATCAGAGAATTAGATTCCTGACCTGCTTCTGAAAAAATTTATGTTGAGTCATTTTTCCTAGCTCCTGAACCTCCTTCTTCGTGTTGGAGAGTAGCAGATCCCAACATGTTTTATGGACAAGCATGCACACAATCATACATGGGCTTCCTTGTTTCCTTTAGTCGTAGCTTTTTTTCATTCATCCACTTGTTGACCTATGGAAAATTTAAACCTGATTCCTTTTGCAGTCACAAAGTTCTTACACTGATGTTACATTGTTCATCAATAGGCAAAGCCTAATGAAGACAAACAGGAGACTCCCACCAGTTCAGCTTGGGTTTGGATCACAGAGTTTCGCAGAATATTCTGAGTTGGAAGGGACCCACAAAGACCATTGAGGCAGATCCTAATAAAGAGAGGAATTGGGATTATTGAATTGTAGTTAGAATAACAGCTCCATTCCTTCAGGCGTAGCTCCTCTCTGAATTGCTGTAGTGGAAAACCCACTCTAAACTGATTGAATCTGGAATAAAACCTTGGATAATTGGGAGTAGAATGGGTCCGTTGACTTCAAGGGGAACTACTGCATGATAAAAGGTGGGCTGGCATTGGCCTTTGCTATGTTACATAAGAAAGATGGTTCTTGAAACTAATTAATCCTTGAAAAGATCAGCTGACCCATTTCATTGTTAGCAATACATTTTTAATTATTCATTTTAGTCAAGCATCATTTGAACACAAGTCAATTTGCAATTTCATTAGAGTACAGAAAAGGCCTGGGGTCTATTCCTGGTAAAAAGGAAAAAATCTCTGGCAAAATTTCATAAAGGATGTTAATCCTCTAATTAATTTTATGTATCAAGCAAGAATTAATGTGTCCTGCTATTTAGGCAGAAGTCATCTTGCCAAGAAGTGCATTTTGTCATACCTTCCCCTCCAGGAAAACCTCTTTACAAGCTTTGTGGCAAAATACCCTGGCAACTAATGACTAGCTTTGAAGCAACATTCACAGACCATTTGCTTTGATGACATTTGGAGCTTTTTTCTCCCCCGCCCCCCCAACTCATTCCAAAGTCTATTGTAAGTGTAGTGTTCTCACTGCACTGCCTTTGAAAACTAATCAATAAAGTAAGATTTGTCAGGTTGCATCTGAGGAGTATCACATCTTTTAACTCCCTTCTTGGTTGAGCTGCTGTACACATTTTTAAACTAAACCTTATGAGCTGATTTGAGTATGTTGTACGTGCTGTATTCACGGGCACACAAGTGTGACTCCTTCCTTTTTCTCCCTTACATTAACTTCAAAAGCTCAAAACCTATGCCAGTTAACCTTCCGTAAAACTGACATTATATGGTCATCATACATAATCAAGTGATGGATTGCATGTCAAGAAGTCACAAAGAGCAAATGTTTACCCCTGTTATAACTATGACAATTGTGGTATTGCAAAAATGGAAAAAAATTACTTCACCCCGTGCTAAAGGACTCCAAAGAAAACACATCCATATTAGTAAATACTGAAACAAATTTTGAATACCTCACTAGCATCAGCATAAATCCTAGAGTGAGGCAATCCATACTCACAGTGGTGGATGGAGATCAGAATATAGGCCACAGAGTTTCATCTTTATTCCAACTTTTGACTTTCCTCAATCAATGCTAAAATCTTTAGGTCTGATTTCTCATTTTGATGGCTTTGTGTAATGTGTCTCTACCGTACCTGATCTAATTTAATAAGATGCAAGCTAAGGAAGTACTTAAGTTACTTATCAAGGGTTTCAGATGACACATTATTATTGTACTCAAAAGTCAATATTTGCTAATCATGTTAGTACAGGAACTGATCCAGGGCTACAATTCTTGAATTGCAAAGGCATTTAAGATTAATTAAACCTGTCTCCTCCTCACTCGACACATACACACAGAGCACACACCTCCACCCCTCCCCTGGAATGGGCAAGTTGGTGTCTCTGTAAGAAAAAACCTGTCTAGTCCACAGCTTTAGGATGAAAAACTATTAATTTTCTCAGCTTTCTGCCTGCATCGTTGAGCTGGTCATTCAGAACCTGACTTCAGGCACCACCTTCAGCATGTTGGGGTCATGCCCTTTCTCTTTCAACGCGGGCAGTTGTGTTCTACCTGTGATCTTCGCACAAGACTGCTCTCAGGGGACAGCTGCGCGCTGAGCAAAAGCAGAGCCAATCTGGCAGCGTGATGCAGGTTGAGAAAGCCTGATTGCTCATTTTGTTTCAGTGGGGATTGCTCATCTGACAGTCTCACACGTTAAAGGTACTGAGGTGTTGAGCAGGTCTTGTTCCACACAGTGGCAGGAGAACAGTGAGTTTACGCTGTATTATTTTTTGTTTTAATTTTTCTTTTATCATATATAATGCGAACAGTTAAAAACTGATCTATGTCTTTCCCTCTTTCAAAGCTGTTGACAAATTTGGCATGTATAACATGACAAGATTTACTGCATTTCCTAGGGCCAGGTACAGTGTGAGCAGGTGATGTGCAAGCTTTCACATGCAGACTTGCCAGTGCATTTTCAGGCTGGATTTGCAACCCTTCTACCGTGCCAACCTTGGTCTTCTCTGATAGAGGCCATGTGTATGTCTGGGCATGCACATTTGATAGGCAATGTGGTGACTTCCTGATATCATATATTTATTATATTTATATCTTTATTCCTGATATCATATGTCTATTCAGAACCTGGCTTAGAAGGAGATACAGATTTGCCTTGAAGCAGGAATCTCTTGGGGGCTGAAATGTGGCTTACCAGCTACCCACCATATATTACTGTAGTTTGTATGATATTGTGGTTTTCCATCGCTCCTTTGAGCCATTATTATACTGGTATAAACAGAGTGGATTAAAAAGTTTATGTGAAAATAATAAAGCTGAGCGGAGAATTGTAATCAGACACATTAAGGGAGATTCTGATCTATATAAAATGGGCAAACCAGAACAGTGAGTCTATCTGCAGCGGGTTAGCCCGGATTTACACTCACAAATGGGATAGCAGTATCGGAAGCCACAGGTCTGATTCATCAGAGTTATTACTTGTAAAATCTGTGTGTTGCAAAGACTTAAGAAGCGGGAAGTGCTCTCTGCTATCAGGAGACAGAGTTGATATTGTGTGTTAAACCACACAGAGACTGCATGGGTTTTGGTAAAGACATGTAGAACATCAACATGCACATTAAAAAAAGTAACTGTTTTGAGTACTGTGGTATCCAGCCTGCACTCATCTCAGATCAACCCAGTATTAAATAAAATACTCAGATGCACATTTTATGAAATCAAAATGTCACGTTCTGTTTAATATTCCAATTACTGTTGAACTATTAATCTGAATGCGCTAATAGTGGCTGTCATGTAAGTCTAGCATCTGAAAGCCTCTCAGCAGTAATCCACTATCCCCAGGTCATTTTTTTCCATACTAATTCAGTATAAAATATAAGACAATTTACTCTTTTAAGTGGTGTCCCCCCGCCCTTTTTTTTAATTAAACATTATTTTATGCAAGCCTTTTAACTTACTAATTTATTCGTTTAGACCTGCCACACACAGGCTGAGTTACTAATTGCTTTTATTTATTTATTTTTCTTTAAATCAATCACAGTACCATTTTTAAAGTGCTTAGGAAGTATTAAAAATCTCAGAGTTTTCCATGAGTGTGCATCTATTTCCTTCAGACAATTGTTAGGGAATGTCACACCTGCCTTTACTGGTCTATGCAAACTCAATTTGATAATCTTAGCTCATCTCCCAGTGGAGTGTGTGTTCGTGTCACAAATGTCACCTTTGAAGCTGGCACTAATTGGCATTCATGTTGTAAGTCTCAGTAGAATGGTCATAGACACAAGGTGAAATTTGGGCTCTGTTGAAGGCAACAGGAGTTTTGTCATTGACTTTAATAGGGTCAGGACTTCTTCCAGAGACTGAACTGCCTCTCATACAGATGTTCATACTGGGCTGGGAGCTTCAAGCCCTCTGTGATTGCTCACGATTAATAAAATGTGCATGTATGCTACCCTTCATCCTGCCTCTGCCAGGATCTAAGAGGATCTAATCCTCTTTTTAAAGGGGAGAGCGAATGAGGTAAGACTTCCAGCTTCGTCTAGCACTGTCCTCCACAAACCCCAGTTCCCTTCCTTCTCTTTATTCTTGATCACAGTGTCTTTCCAGGCCCAGTGCAAGTTCACTGTCTTCTGTTGTCTCTTGATTCTTCTTCCATTCTTGCGTATTTCTAATGACTCACCGTTTTTCTAGACCCACTACTGTCAAGCACACTCTGGCTCTTGAAAAAATGAAATTCCTTTAATTTGGTCCATATTTTTTTAACAACCCACTTATTTCCTCAGGTCTGTCTCCACTTCCTCAGAAGATGCTCTTTCTTCCCACTCCTAAGAAGCTTCTCAGTCTCTGGTAAGAGAAGCTAGGCTTCTCCAGCTCCTGTACTTGGCTTCATCTGAGGACAATCTTTGTCCTTTTCTTTATTGTTTTCTCTCTCCCTCACAACACTTCGCTTCTGTATTTCTCTCTTTCTCGTTTCTAATTTGCTGTGGATATGCATCCTCACTGACAGCTCCTTTATTTTATTGTGTCTCCCTTTGCCACTTGGTCTCCCCATTGCCTCATAGAGGTATCCATATCAAAATCCTTGATGCACTTGCCTTTCTCTGCCGGTCATTCTCCTCTGCTCGTCTAGGCTTTCACAATCACCTGCTTCTGTACATCCAGCTGTCAATTCTATAATAGCTTGGTCTCCTAAGGTTAGTTATTTACCACTTCCTCCTGATTTTCAGATTCTCATCTCCTCTATTAGTTCTGTTACACTTGCTGTATCCTGGGTTGTCTCATACACCATATTTTCTCTCATCTTGCTTCCCCTTCTGCCATTGATTGTCTTCCCTATCATGGTGGCAATCATGATTTTTTTCCATCAACACAAGCTAAAAATATTATGATCATCTCTGTTCTTGATGGATGATGTCAGCAAGATCTCCTGACTTCCTCCCTTCCATCTAAAATACTGCTTGCCAATACTGCCTTGTCTCCCCCAGCCAGCACCTTCCTTGATTTTCTACTGCCCGCTAGAAGAAATGCAAGCCATTAAAAAACCCTGTGAAATCTATTGCTTGAGATTCTGCTGCCATTTATCTTCCATTCCATTTAGCCGACTGCTTCTCCCATTCTTCTCTTTTACGCGTTTCCTCTGTCCCCTTTTTCCTCTGTCTGCACTTTCTGCTGTGCCCCTCCATAGATGAGGAAGCATTTTTTTTTGTTGTCATCCACGAGCAATTTTTTTCTTTTGCTTCCTGAAATATTTCGGTAAACCTCATCTCTGAACTTTGAACTGTCCCTTTCAGTCAAGCAGAGGCTTTAATGCACTGGAAGACAAAGACTGTGACACTGGCCAGAGCCCCATTAACGCAATCTCTTTCCTCATGTCCAGGCACAGCCCCAGTGAAGTCAGGTAATGTCCCCCAAGTTACCTGAAACCTGTGGAGATGGCAGAGAGCACTGACTGGTGCTCACGTTTGACATACATGGATGGTGCTCAGTGTGCTACAAGAGGCTGTTAAGAACGTAGAATAATCACTATACTGAGAAATTAAATAAATACATTTGTCATGCAGCAAAAAAAAATTAGAAAATTATGAGTATCTAGGCCAAAGCTGAAAGCCACAAACTGTGCAATGCAGTTATCTCACACTGAAGCACACTGGCTACTGTTTTGAAAGATTTCCTTCAAAAGTTAGGACTGGAGTTCTTGGTACACACAGTTGCATGCTGTGACTTGGAAAGCATTGTTACACTGAACTTCAAGTTTTACTGGGTGAGTTTTTATGACTAAGACTGTGTAGGAGTCAGAATGAGGTTATCTCAGTTTTACAGAGTAGGGTGATTTTTTTGCGCAGGTTTTCATTTTGTTCTGCATAGGTCCCCCAGCCAACCTAAAATGAGCTCTGGAGGAGTGGGACAGTTGAACTCCCTATGACAGAAATAACAAAATACTGCTGCATGCAGACCATTAAGTGAGATATCAGAAACATTCCCTCTGATACAGAGAGAGTATATGATGCCACACAGTGCTGCAAAATGTCTCATTCTTTACTGTCATGATCTAGAGGCTGTACAGGCCTTGACTCAGGACTCCAGATGGGCTTCACACAAGTGATTTTCCAGTTCATACAGGGCTGCCCTTGACCTTATGAACTTCAGGTCAGACCAATATATTCTGTGTCCTGCAAATGACTCTCTTTTTGTGTTAGGGACACAGTACAGTTTGGACAAGGTCTAGAGTTGAAGGTTTTAAGCAGTGAGTTACACAGAAATTAATGGGAGAGTCCAGATTTCAATCTCCAACCTGCTTTCATGTTTTCACATGCCACAACCCCTCTGGTAATCAAAACTCCTCTAGTACAGGAAATCAGATTAATTTAAGTGCTGCATGACTTCCGTATTGTGACTTTCTTGTCTTGCAATCCATGTATTGTTCTGATCCATTTTCCTTACAGAGTGTGTTAGGAAAGGTTTTCCTTTGGAAACATTGCAGTTCTGAGCCAGCTTTGGCATCTGACTCAGAGTTCTCCACAGACTAAGAAATCTGAAGGTGACCACTGTCCCTCCATTGGGGCTCTGTGGAACAAAATCCTGTCTTCTCCTCTCTCACACCTGTCTGTGTGTGAACAGAGGTCCAGCTGGCTGTCTCTTGCCACCCAGGGCGTAGTCCTGCCCTCTCAATCACAGAATTGATTTTAGATATGTTTATATGCTTTGGTTTAAGTGCAAGTTAATTCCTTCAAATTCCCGGCCTCTGAGCCAATCAGGGCTAATGAAGCCTCACAACCCCTCCAGTGCAGCAGTGGTTGGCTGTGCAGTACATGTTTATTATCTAAAGACACTGAAAATCTGTGTGGGTTACCCAGTGCTGTGTGGGTTATCCAGCTGCAAGTAAATTTTCCCAGCCATTTAGAATACACCTTAGAAAGGAACTTAAAAAGGCATCTCTCTGTTACCTATGGGACCACTGCAAACACCTGTCTCGACCAATAAAAGGTGAAGCACACATGTGGGGCTGGAGTGAGAAATCACAAGTTTCTTGCAGAGCTCAAAAGAAAGTTTGCCTGTTCCTGCTGTGCAGGGACATTTTATGTATTGGAGGTCGACTTTCTGCGCGCTCAGACGAACAAATCCTCCGGTTGTGTAAAGTGTCCCCAGCTCCACAGAGCAGCTGTGACAATTTACACTAGCTGAGGTGCTGCTCAGCATTTTTGCTTATGGACCTTATTTACTCGTGGCTAGTTAGAGTTCCCATGGAGCTGTTACAGCCCTGTGTGAGTGTAAATCTTGCTTTAGGTGACTTTGGAGCAGTTAGGAGATAGCCTGCCTGTCTCTAAAGCAGGAGCATCCTTGAGCATATGCTTGGCATAACCTTACAATAGAATGGTGCCACAGCAATCTGAAATATAGCTATTTTTACATAAATGAAGACCTACAAGTAATGTCCACTAAAAAGTTGCCACACAGGATAATTAGGTAGTAAAAAAATCCCTTTGTGTTTTGGCATAGCCCATTTCATTCATGCCTGCATTTTTAAGCAGTTACAGCCCAGAGCAAACCTAGCTCCTCATGTACCCCAGTGCTGTGCTGACTTTCCTACTTTTCCTTCTAGAAATTGTTTAGTCAGGGAGTGGTGTTAGCCATTCTTTTATTGCCAACCAGTTGAACAGCAGCCTGAAGTAGGCAAGGCCTGAAGTACTGACACGGAGCAACAGTTCTTACTCACTGCAGTAAAACAGGGTCAGTGTAAATAAGAATTCAGTTGTCTGGCTAGACTGTTAAACACAGCTACTTTCTGTGCGCTCACAGAGGCAATTCACATTTCCCTGAGGTGGGATGCAGCTGTGCTGCAGAGGCTGTGTGGCATTTTCACAGCAATACAGACATTTCAGAATACATTCCTCTCCCCTCAACACCACAAGTGCTACCAGCAAAAGAAATAGGGTAATGGTGAGCAAGGAAACCATTTCGGGCCTTTGTAAACCTCCCTGAGATCAGCACGCGCAAAGCCAACAGTGAGCAGGAGCAAGGAAAAGCTCAGTCTTACGAGTCTTCGTCAGTTGTCTGCTCGTCAGGGGAAGCTGGTTCTGCAAAGCACAGCATGACATTTCAATGTGTTTTCTGGACGTGGTACGTGAATCGCAAGGGATACAAAACTGTCCTCCAGAAAGGTGTATTTCTGGGTAACACTAAGGGGGAAAAGTAGGTCCTCTTGAAAAAATATTTCCCTGGCATTTTTTAGCTTTAAAGATATTAAATTACAGTACAACTTCCCAAGAGCGTTCTTGCAAGTCATTTATACCATAACACATAAAATTACAGTAAGCCTCCATTAGTACTGTGGCTACTCTTGTAATCAGTTTTGAAGAATGTGCTCCATCAGTGGAAATATTTTGATTTAAGTTCATATTGAGGAGCAATCTAAAACGTATACTCTAAATTACACTTTGAAATAAGTCCCATGGTACATCCCTACAATATATATGGTGTGCTGACTTGGTGTAATTAAATTCTTGTCTAAAGTTGTCATTAAGTTGCAGTAAATATTGGAGCTACCTTCATTTTAAAATAGATTTACTTCTTGATTTTAGCTGATAAATATTCTCGTATAGAAAATTAATTAAAATATGTACGTGCCTATAAAACAGGGCAGGACTGGTGGTTTCAGCTGTTATGACCAAGCAGCCTGACAGTGGCTTCTATCAGAGGTAAGACTGAAAACAACATGGAGAAAAGCACAGGGTCCCACATAGGACTTCTCCAGGTGAGGATGAAAGGAATGAAAGTCCCACGCCCCCTCCCAATCTTCTCTCATGTCTAGATCAGAAATAACATAAAATTCATTATTAATTAATTGAAAGGCTTCCTGTGAATAACAAAAATTAGATGGGTTTGGAGGGTGGAAGTGATCATTTTTCATATGTGTTCAAGACATAGGCACAACACTACCATCAAATGAAAAGGATGGAGAAGTTTCACTGAGTAGACTGGGCGAGAAAAGGGTCAGCTCTTTAGGGATTCTAAAAAATAACTTTTTTTTTCAGAAGTTTGATGAAATTGAATGTGATGATGGAGAAGGAAGTCTCAAAAAATCCTTGTATCTGCTGAAGAACTCAGGTGGAGTTCTACAAGCATTCTTACTGGAGAATCCATGCTGGATTCTGGACTCAACGAAAAAAGCTTCAATTTGAACTTGCATCTTTTAGTAACTCCATTAATTAGTCTGTAGGAAATCAGGCTTGATTACTTTCAGCGTTCACAAAACTACTTGTGTTTTTTCTGGAACACAGACAGGCAAATTGCTGAGATGACAAATATATCCGACATGTCTTCCAAGAATCTCTCTCTCCCTTGCATGAATGCTCGAATCCCTTCATTTCCCAAACGTATGCTTGTTTGACAGTTTTATAACTAACAGGTGTTTTATGTAGATTTTTTGGTGCCTCAAACTTTTTAAGAAAATGAAAAAGGGTCTGTCTTTATCTGGTCTACACCGATTGACATTTTCTTAAACCATATTCAGATTTCTTTCCATTCACCTCCATAACTCTTTCCACAGGCTGGCCTCCAAGTTTTCTTCTTATCTCTCTGGTTATCTATTAAAGAACTGTCACTTGGTCAGACTCTTTTTAATGTGTTATATATCTCTACAAATTTTTCACCGGTGATGGGGAACCCTTAAAAAATTTCATATCCGTAGATTTCTGTATAACATGAACTTGCTGTTTTCACTCACTCCACACACATCCTTTGGACACAGCTCAAATATTCCTCTCCTCCACATCTACAGATTACAGATTGTACAGTTTTAACGCATCAGGCTTGGGATCCTAAAATGTCAGGGATGGATGACTTATGCATTAGAAAATATCTGAGCTACAAATCTAGCTAAAAATAAATGTAAGTTTGAAACAGTAGATAGCTCCTATCTCCCATAAAGGAGCAGAAGTCTGTTGTTGTGGAAGCCTTAATAGGAAAAGATTCCTAGTTAGATGTACAGAGCACACTTAACGACCATATCAGACATTGAGGAATTAGTTACCAAGGAATGGAGAAGACAAGAGCCCTCGGGAGTTTCAAAGAAGTCCATTATAAAACTTGGAGAGCAGGTTTCTGTGAAGAGCCTAGGTCAGCCTTTGTGACCCAGGGGAAAATGGTGCAGAAAATGTGTCTGTGAGATTTCACTCCAAGACCATGATCAACCAGAGCTCTCTTACTCTTGGTTGACAATTTGGCCTCACAAACAAGGAGAAAATTTTTTGAGATCTTTTGGCATTATATTTTGGAAAATGAGGTCTTTGCTGGTTTGACTGTCACTTGTGTCGAGTGGTATACATTGAAGTCACAAGTACCAGTCAGCATGCTGAAATTTCAGTGAGATAGAAAACATTGTAAAAGTTGTAAAATAGGAATTGTGATTGTAAAAAGTTCAGGGTCATTTATTCATTACTAACACCTACCTATTCAAATTCAATAAATAAATAGTTTTTGGGGTTAATGTTGTCTTCATTTAAAGCATTATAGTTCACAAAAACATCTGGCCCTATCCAGGTACATTATAGCCTATAAGAAGCAACCAAGAAGACAGGAATTCAGATTTGTGATATTTCTAAGCATATTTCAGGCTTTTGCTGCAGAACATGAGAGCTTTTTTTTTTTTTTTTTTTTAAAGGTCCCTTTCAAGTCATTATTGGAAAAGGAAGTGTTGCCACTTCATCTGCTGTTTCCAAACTGTTATGCAAGCCTTGGAGAACACATTTTTTTTTATCTCTCATTATATACATATATATTCAGCTTTCTGCACGTCTCTAACACCCAAAGGAACAGCTAAATATCCAATGAGGTATTTAAAACCAACTGTTAATCAAACCCTTTATCACACTACTCTGAATCACCAGTGTGACTCCCCATGAGTAACTTCCTCAGGTGCTCAAATATCCTCAGACACTTGACCCTACAGCTGTGATTCTGCAAAATATGCCCAATGTACCCTCAGCTTTAGGAATGTAAGAAATCCCAACCTGTTCAGCCAAAAAATTGAATAATACCCCAAACCTAACTTGCTATGCTCAGTTGGAATACAGTATTTTATTGAGTGTGGCATGCAAAGCTTCATTCCCATGTCTACATGGATCCTAATTTTCCAGGGTTCAAACTTGAATCAGATTTTTCCTTTAGTGAGGACAAGCTGCAAAGAGCAGACAACCTTCATTAAAAAGGAAATCTATAAATCCTATATCCTCACCTCTGTTAACTACATTGTTTGAGGTAAAAGCTGTTAACTGTGGCCTTTAAAAAGTATGTGTAAATGCAACCTTTATCCCCAAAAAACTTTGAAAATGTGCATAAACAATAATATCTTCTGATAAATGCTACACTGTTTTACTAGATTTATGTGCTAAAGACAAGAACTACTTGCAAAAATGAAATGCATGGGCTTGATTCTTTAATTACCTGAGTGACCCCATTAACTCCAGTGCTTTAAGGAAATTGCTGCAGGAGCAGGATCAGGCCCTTAGTGGTTTGCCAGCTCCATTCTGACATTATACCCAGACAACAGTCACCAAAATTTATATTTAGTTCCATAAGAACAGTGCATTAGATATCCTTTACGTGTTTTATGGGGCAGGACTTTTCTGACTATTCTGACAGAACCACCAGTACGTGTAGAAGCCAGAGCTGTGAACAAATATTGCGGTTGTGATTTACAGCACAATTGCCAGAGTCTTCCCTGGCTTCATCTCTGATGGCTACTTACTCAGGCTGTCATTTTTAGCTCCACAGATTATATCTGCCTTGGCCTCTTCCACAAACACTGGATTCACTGGAGTGTGCTGCAGACAATACAGCTCTCAAACAATGAAGCATTTGTGTTCATTTTCTCCTATTTTATCTTTGGAATTCTACTATTTAGGTCACTATCTGTTGCTTCCAGCTATTCTTTCCTGAAAAATTGTAGCTCTTTTTAGGCTTAAAAAGATAAAATCAATGAATTCATCTATGTTATTCCTCTGGGTATAAAGGTCTAGATGTAATAAGTGGTACACATAGTGTAAGATTACATTGCTATTCCTGAACTGCAGCCCCAAGATTAATTGTGCCTTATAGGCCAAAATTTGAAGAGCTGCTGGGTGCTGGCCTCTCTGAAAATCTGATACAACTAACACAATAAACTCCAGTATTACTAAATTTCTCAAATGCTCTAAATATGATCCCTCACCAGCATGAACAGGAAGGGTGTGAATGTGTGTGTATATTCCACAACACAGAATTTTAGATACAGATAAGGAGAATAAAGATGAACAGATCCGGATCTTATCTGCCTTTCCTATAAGGAAAAAAATCCACCACAGGTTTTACTTGAGAAAGATGATACTTGGATTTTCGTGAGCAACATCACTTGTGAAATCCACCAATATCTGTGGATAAAAATTATACTTTACTCAGGTATGAGGACATACAGGAATTCCATTTACATTTAAACTTAAGCTCACTGATTGCTCACATAAAAAACTGCTATGCTCTGAATGAAGATGAGTGCTTAAGCAAACAGTCATAAATTAATTTATAATGAAACATGACAGTCATAATTTAATTTAGAGCGTATTTAAGATTGTTGTTACTATTTGGATAGGTCTTTTTTGCCTGGAGGAAGATGTGGCTTCATAGTGAAATGTCAGCTATTGAAATACTAAACTTCTTAAGCGTACACGTGTATTAATTAATTAAAATTAAGATGATTCTTTCCTAATGAAGATCTGTTGTCTACCGCAAGCAGTCAGACAAAAGACTGCATGATTGAGGCGTTATCAGCGGGTCATCAGGAACTCACCAAGAAGCACGAGGGATGCTGAGAATAACCTGTAAAATCTGCAGGGTGGTGGAGCTGCTGCTCAACTTCCTTCCTCAGCGGTGAGGAGAGGGAGCAAATCAAGTCACAAAAAGAATTCTATTCAGTTTGTTAACAGAGAGGTGGTATGCTAGGGCATTTGGGGATAGTCAGGCTGTGACCAAAAAATATCTTGGTGGTTTGTCTCACCACGAAGTAAGACACCATGCTCCCAAGAACTTGTGATTTCTATTTGGAAAGTAATGTTTTAATAAAAAACAAATTACGGGCCTTTGAAGTCTAATACCTATGATAAAAATGGGGACTTATGAAAAGTAAAATAAAGAACAAAGTCCTTCTGTCGTGATTAGATTAAGGCAGGGCAGTGGATGCATTTGCCTCACTGACAAAATTGATGTGTTTCACACTGATCAGCTAAGAGATTCTTTAAATATGGTTAAGCAGCACATAGGAAGTACTTGGGTTAGTAAGAAGTGACACTAATTGGTTAAAATGGAGTTCGTGTCTTCCTCCAGCTGGAAAATTTGCAAAGGGTCCTTTCCATGCCCCTTAAGGAAAGAGTATTCCCTTTGTTATACATTGAACTCTCTCTTGCTAAAAAAAGACTCTCCAACACCCACAGCAGCTCCTTCCTTTCTAGTTAGCTCATCTTCTCCAGTCATACGTATAATTAACCAAATCACCCTTGAAAAGAAAAATTACCCTCAGTTCTTTACAGAATTATTTCTAGAGAAATATTCTGGGGAGAGAAGGGTAAGATAAACACTGTCCTAGCAAAAGCCTCATTTTTATCTTTCTCAATAACATTCGACATTCCTGTGCATCAGTACCTTAAAAGACAGTTTTATAACTCTCATATTTAATACTGATAGTAGAAGCCTGTTCTCAATGCCATTTTCTTGGCTAAGAGTGCATCTGGCAAGTTACCCAATAGTCCAGATTCTCCTAGAACACCACAAAGACAAACATGTCCCTCAGTTACACAGAGCAAACTACATTTTCAGGATAAAATTTTTGCAATAGCCACTATTTGGGGTTTACATTTATTTGTCAGATGGACCGCACACTAGACAGTTGTGTGTTGAAGTAGTTCCTCCAGAAAGGATTTTTAATTTAAATAAATCAAAGGAAGCACTTTGTCACCAGTATAAGTAGAAAACTGGAGCATGGAATAATTAGGGAAATTACCAAGTGAGGACATTCAGGTAAAGTTCATATGGCATTCCCATTTCACTCCCTTTTACCAGTTTCTGTAGTATAGTATTTTCCAGAACAGATTAGAAAAATGTAAAAAAAAAGTTTAATGATGACTTACAAATATACAATACTTACATTTTTAAGAGTTACAAAAATGGCACATACTACAGAAACCAAAAGCTTCCTCCAACCTTTGGTACATTTTATAGTTATTTATTTACAGAGAAAAATTACAGTCACTTTTCATAGTGTCACATGTTTACATATAAGCATTTCTCAGTTGAAAAATATCTTGCAGCTTACCCAGAGGCAGTTTTATCTCTACACCCATCTATCACATCAAAAATTCTATCAGTCCCTGTTAAGCAGACATGACATTGCATTTTTATGTTTCAACAGCCTTTAGTCTGAAAATATGTACAACCCATAATGCTAAACCGATGCATAGTTGTTGAGATCTCACCTGGTGTATTGTATATTGCTCATGGTTTGGTAAAATGACACAGGCCACCTTTTT
This sequence comes from Cephalopterus ornatus, assembly GCA_013396775.1. Classification (NCBI taxonomy): domain Eukaryota; kingdom Metazoa; phylum Chordata; class Aves; order Passeriformes; family Cotingidae; genus Cephalopterus; species Cephalopterus ornatus. The sequence continues at coordinate 243,818 of VZRE01011397.1, forward strand.
TAATTAGCTTGCTGATGCGTGTTTAGAAAAAGGTGTTCCAATTTTGTCAGGGTATTTCCAACTCTTCATGAAAGGAATTTAAAAAAAAAATACATGTCCTTTGCAGGATGCTTTTTCACCTTATGAAAGTTTTATATTAAATTTTTCCTTCTCTGTGTACAGTTCTTACCTCAGGTAACAGAGACAAACTGAGCTTTCCAAAGCCTGTTCATTTCCATCAGTTTTCCAATTGTTGGATGTTTCCTGGATTGTACTTTATTTCAACCAAAACTAAAAAATTGTCTGCTACCTGAGAGGAAACTTCATTTTGTATTTCTTAGTCTGTGTGTACTTGAGAGTCTTCTTAAAGATTCGAATACTCACAATAACACAGCCAAAACACACAGTCTGTTTTTGACACCTTCATTATGCGTGTACACCAATGCTTTCATGCTCTCATGATTTTCAGACTATGCAATTTCAACATGTGATGTGAACTCAACATAATCTTCATCTTGCTGAACGTAGTTTGGGACTACACATTTACAACTTACAGCTTTTAATTAAGACTAAATACCACCAGAGTATTAGTTATGGTTCAGGTCCAGACTTTTTTACATTGAGAAAAAGAAAAACCTTGCCATAATTGGATGTGAACGGAGTTTTAAAAGTGTCTTCCAGCATTACAGCATTTCCCTCCCACAAGCTTACTCCACAGAAAAAATAAACTCCAAATTCAAGCATCTTTAAAGAATGCCTGTGTTCTGGATTTTCTTCGTGCAAGAGCTTCTTGTTTTTTCCTTTCAATCTCTTCTTGAGAGCATTTTCTATTTTTTTGTTCCACCACAGACACTGTAAATAAAAAAAACATGTATTAGGAGCCTTCAGGTTTGTTCAATATGTATTTTAACTTATCTATTTTCAGTGTTTGAAGATCTATAGCAGGAGCACACGATTCTGACATTCTGGGCACCCACATTAAAAATGGCTCATCTATCCTGTCCCCAAGGCAGGAAGGGGGATAAAATGCATGACCTTTGTAGTGCTACTGATTACTACCTCCCAATGAAAACACTGGGATGCAGACATTTGCTTCAAGGAAATTTTACTTGGCTGCCCTTCAAGTGAACCTTATGACATCAGGAGTCAACATAGGAGATGGTGATGGGTTAAGAAAATTAAGGCTATCAGAGTGAAAAAGGCTCTACAATTTAGTGAGTTAGGCAGAGATATGGGCATGGAGATGGTATAGACACAGGGGTCAGATACAGTACAGGTGTCACACAAATAAAACAAGGAAGGTTGAAAAAAGGTCAAAAGTAGCAATAAAAATTGGCAAAGGAGACAAGAACATGATAGCTGAGCATAGCATTTTATATGTTGTGTTGCAGAACTATAAATTCCCATGCTATAAAATCCTGACCTCACTGGAACCAACAGGAACCCTCCCTGCATATATCAATAATTTTACCATTTTTATACACCAGTTTCCAATTAATGTATTTTTAATAAGTGTTCAAACCAGATAAATAAAACATTTTGCTTCTCACAAAAAAGGTGTCCATGAAAAATTAAACATCAGTTTTTGAAAGGATCATGTAACATTCTTCTTTTTGTTACAGCAATGTCCTTTCACTCAAAATTTAAGATGAGGACAGTTGTTGTTTATCTGTAAAGAAAAGCTATGCTATTATTTTCATTCCTTTATTCTCTAGAACATTCCACAGAATAACTAGTTATCTCCCTCCTCCCTTTCCCCTTAACATCCAGAATTGCTACTTTCCATTTATCTGCTTCTTTGCTGGGGAAAAAACACAAATAAAACACTGATTCTTTGATAAAACTGGCTGATAGTTTGCAGGAATTAATTGTTTTGTTGTTTTTGTAACAGTGTTTCCTGAAAACGGTGGTTGACATAGGACACTCTAAAAGGCGTGTTTTATCAAAATTAATACTGATTAAAACTTTGCCAAGCTGTGAGATTAAGTAAAAACAAGACTGACTGGAACTTGACCAGTTCTACACTTCCCTAGCAAGTAAGCCCAGTGCATGGAATATTCCTGACTGTCACTTGATGAAGAAGTGCCAGATCAAACAACAATACAGGCTGAGGTTTGAAAAGCGCCAAGCGATTTGAGGTTCCAAATTCCAGGTGTACAATAATATCAAAAAAACTGGCACTTCAAATCACCTGGTGCCTTCTCTCCCCGCCCCACCATTAATTGGGGGTTTTACTATGTATCAAAACAACAATATTTTTCAGTAACAATTTAAGGACACGGTATGCTGAGCACTGCATCAGCCTGTGCTTGAGCCTAGTGAATGTGAGCGTCTGTGGAGAGAGGGTGTGAAGTAATTAGAGAAGCGGAATGAAAACGGGCAGGAATTCAAGATACGTGTCAGGATAATTTTATTTTGGAGAAAATAACCTCCAAATTCTCGCTAGAACATCTGCTAACGCCTAAACGAATGGATGAATATTGAAGCCTGTTGTAAGCTGCAACACAGCACAAATCTCTCTGACATTCTGACTACAGTAAGGAAACAAACAGTAACAGTCTGAGAGTGATGCAATAAAGACAAATACCTGATGAAGCCTGTGCAAAAGACTCTGAAAAGTGCCTCTTGAAAGGTGATTTCTTATTGTCAAGCTTGCAGTGCAAAGTCATGTTCACCTGATTCTTGCTTCCTTCCAGACCCTGCAGAGTAATTCCAATGCCAGAATGATTCCCTGGATTTCCACACCCTACATGAAGACCACCCTTAGAATTGTTAATCTTTCGGAACTTAAACTTTGGAGGCACAAGTGATGTTTTGTTACTAGAAGTGCTACTTGGTATCTTTCCCGTATTATACAAGAGATCTGGGCTGTCTAATATTTTGCTGCTAAAAATGTTTACTGCATCAACAGGACTTACTTCAGAAGCAATGTCTCCTGCTGGCACAGAATTTGACCTGTACCATTTTCCCAAAACAGTCTTTGTAGTATCTTCAGAAGCATCTTGATGACGGTTTTTAGTCAGTGTGTATTTGCTCTCTGTAGAAGGGCCTGAGATCACAGTTTGAGGACTTGAGATGTTCTTACAGTTCACTGCATGACCTGTTGTGGTCAGCCCACGTATAACCTTTGATGAATTCCTACAGGAATCATTTAGAGAGAGAGCCTCCTGTTCTGTATTTGTTTTTTGTGCCGAGAGGCGATCAGATAGTCCTTGTTTAGATGCTGGGAAGCTCTTACCAGCATTTGATCTGAAATTACTACTGGCTCCTTGTATAGTCTTAGTTCTTTCATTTCCTTGTTTAACATCTTGGCTTTGAGTCTGCTTTTCTATATCATCACACACCTGATACAACAATTCATCATCCTCAAAGTTTGCATCCCAAAGACTATCGGATCCACAAAACATATCTAATATCTCATCAGAGAATTTCGGTTCATTCCATTCATCAAATGGCACGGGACATTTCTTTGGTATTTCAACAACTTTAGTTAGATCATTAGGTTTCATATTGGTAGAAACACGGGATGATTGACAGGAAATAGCATGAGTGTTATTTCCAGGTTTTTCTGTCCGTTGTCTATGAGAATTAGATCTTGAAGGAAAAAGAGGGTCACTTTTAGGCTGCGTAGTTTCATTTCCATTCTTCACTTCAGATTGCATTGGAACAGGAATACAGTTCAAATCACTGTTTTGGGCACTTTTCCAAATAGAATTTATTTTATCTGGCTTAACAGCACATTTGCCATGCAAAGCTTTGGTCTCTGAGTTTTCTGTCTTACACGGCTTTTGTAAAGACAGAGATTTTATAGCATTTTGTGTGTTTTTACCAGAATATTTCAAAGGTGAATACTGCAAACTGTTAGATTTGTTTACACTCCCCAAACAAGTCACCAAATTGCCACTACTTCTTTGCTTTGTTCTGCTAGCATCACTGAAATCATACCCAGATGGATTTGCAGGAATTGGTGGTGGTTCTTCAGTACTTATCAATTCAGGATTTTGGGTTATTTGCATCACAAAAGAGTCATCTGCCAAAAAATCTGCATCCCAGTCATCAAAGTCATCATTAACTACTCCAGCCAGCTTAGTGGAGGCCACCAATTGTGTCTTCAAAGAAGGAGGATTTTTTTTTGTCATATCAGGTTTCGGTACAGTCTGGTTCACGCTCCCCACTGCATCTTTTTGATGTGCCTCTGAGTGACCACACTGCATGTCTTCAGTTTCCTCAGTAAGCTGCTCCTCCTCCAAGGTACTTTTATTTTTATGAAAACTGTTATTTAAAGAAATATCTGACAGTCCTTGGCTTAGCTGCCCACTACACTTCTGGGTAGAGCAGTCAAAAAGAGCATGAAGGGCTATTTCAGACTCAAGGTCTACAGACTTTTGACTGCTGGACTGACAGGGCCCTGCAGCAGGAATGCCAGTGCTCTGTCCAACTGGTTTCAGGGACAGAGCAGTATCTGTTTCAGAACCTTCACCAAGGAGTTGTTTCTGGTTCTTCATGTTTACCGAGGTGCTCTGGATGAAGTTGTGACCAAGCTTCTCCTGTTCCTGAACAGCATCTAGCTCTACTAGGTTTTTATCAAATTCCTTAGCCAATTTCATGAGTTCCTCTTCGGGAATTGTTATCTTAAGATCCCTGGATTAAAAAAAAAAAAAAAAAAAA
>VZRE01011397.1:253202-281322 GCA_013396775.1 Cephalopterus ornatus
GGCCAGCGGGACCAGGGAAGTGATTCTTCCCCTGAACTCAGTACTTAGGAGGCCACACCTCGAGTACTGTGTCCAGTTTTGGGCTCCTCACTTGAGGAAGGAGGTGCTGGAATGAGTCCAGAGAAGGGCAGTGAAGCTGGCGAAGGGTCTATGAAATGATTCTTATGAGGAACAGCTGAGGGAGCTGGGGGTTATTAATCTGGAGAAGAGGAGGCTCAGGTGGTGACCTTATAACTTACTATAGCTGCCTGAGGGGAGTTTTTCCACTAGCCAGGTGGGGATCGGCCTCTTCTCCCAGGCAACAAACATCAGGAAATGGCCTTTAGCTGCACCAGGGGAGGTTTAGGTTGGACATTCGGAAGAATTTCTTCACAGAGTTATTAAACATTAGAATGGGCTGCCCAGGAATGTGGTGGAGTCACCATCCCTGGAGGTGTTCAAGGAAAGACTAGATGTGGCACTCAGTGCCATGGTCTCGTTGGCGTAGTGGTGTTTGGTCACAGGTTGGACTTGATGATCTCAGAGGTCTTTTCCAACCTAATTGAGTCAGTGATTCTGTGAAACCTAGGCAGGCATAAACCATTCCAGCCCAGTAAGGAATTGGGGCTGGCAAACAGAGGCTTACATAAGCCAGATCTGGTAGGTGAGAAATTAACATGAGGTTCCTGAGGGACTGTGGTGTTACATCATTTCAAACAATATAAATGCAAACACGTGTATGTATTACTTCATAAGGTGGATATTTCCTCCCCAAGCCACTAAACGTAAATGTACAAACATATCTACCAAGAATATAGGGTCGAGGAGAGAACTGCTTGTATATTGGTCACCTGCCTGGTTTTCATTTAATCAGTTTGGAGCACTTCGAGATCACGCTTAATTTGTAAGATGTGAGCAGTGGATTTCAATTGAGGATCGGTAGTAAGAAATTTTTAAAGTCACTAAAGAGTGATTCCCTGAGCCATGAAACCTTTTTTTTTCACCTGAAGCCTCAGGCAAACAATATGTTTTTTGACTTCTCCATTCTCGTGAGCGTAATTAAAGTCAGTAGAAGGTGCCTTAACAAGGAAAATAAGTTAAGTACTATGTATTAAACCGAGAGATTTTATTATATACATGGTTAAATTATCCCAGTTAATCACAGGAAGTTGTGACATTTGAATAATCAATTTATGTCATACCCATCAAATATAAATTGGATACAAGACTGGAAAAAATGGGTCAAGAATTAGAATCCAAAATCCATCATAGACATCTGAATATGGCTACTACCTTGTAATCATACCAACAAGGGTAGATCTGTGCATCAGCACCAAGTGTGGTGAGGGTGTACGTGACGTTTTTGGCTGCTGGTTTGCAATATAGTTATTAAAAATTATAATGCATCGCACAGGTACAGAAATGGCTTACCTGGACTCCACGCCATAGGCACTATGTCAGTTACTTGCTCCCGTGTTTCCAGCTGAAATGAATACCGAGAAGAAACTTTTTACAGCAGTGGTACATCTTGAGGGGAAGAGAAACACTGAAATCGACACAGTTACTAGAAAGCGCTACTAAAATCTTGATGTCTCCTACCACCTCCCAGTGACCTCTCGGCAGCTGGCTACTGTAAAGTGTTCTGCTTTTACACTCCACTATCTTAACAAGCATAGTCTGAAATACTGTCATCAATAAATAAAATTGACATCTGTCATAGTCATTGAGTGCTATGAATTTTTCTTCCTTTCTCCAAGCTCATTGTTCACTAACCTCATTCATAAAATGTGAATATTTGCCACAGGTTTTTCACACATTTGTGAGGTTTTACTCATGTAGTAAAAGCTTTTTTCTTTTTTTGGGGGGGAGCATATTTAATGTATATCTCGTTCTGCATGAGAAATCTTGTTGCATCAATTTAAGCCTATGTAAGGTTGTTTTACCAAAGGTTGGCAAAAACAAACAAATAAACAAAAAAACCCCAAAAAACCAACATAAAAAAAAAAAAATCTGTATATACAGGTATGATGAACTGGTTTATGATGGGGAAATTTCATTCCTAATGAATGAAAGTGTGTGTATCTCCTTGCAGCTTAACAACTCAACTCTGAGCCAATGTTGTTTATTAAGTTAAGAAATGTAGTGGTGGAAGCCTGTGATGTTGGAGGGTTTCTCTGTGGAGCTGTAGCCTCAAGGAGGAGGGAGTTTGCATTCCCTTGTCATGGCATGAGCAGCTGGATCAATGGCTAATTGTGGCGAGGCTGCATTCCAGGGACTTGCAGCAAACTCCTTGAGCTGCAGTTGTGAGTCCTACTTTCAAATCAAGAGGGATAAATAATGGAGGAGATTGAATGAATAATAAAGTTAGTTCAGTTTTTAATAGTAATATAAGCTGCCCGAGAAATTTTCACAGTGTTTTATGAGAGGAGGATCTAAAACAAAATAAATGTGCAAGACCTGAGAAGTTTCCTAAGAATTTCCCATTGGTGTTACGAGAGAATTGAGAATAAGAGGGAAAAAAGGCTGCTTTTAAAAGTCCTTTGAACACAGTGAGCATTTTTATCTTGGAAAGAGTATGTCTCATTAGTGAGTTTTTTCAAAATATCTAATGTATCACATCAATGTAACTAACAAAGGGTAATGACTTTATGTTATAGTTTATCTTTCACTCTTGTTAGGACTATGAAAAAGGGAAAATCAATAATAGTGATTTCAATAAAAATATCAAGATTTGTGAGAGGAAGGAAGTTATTATAAGTAATGAAATTAATTTGACAAATACTGCATTTTTCCAGTATGTTTTAGAATGCTCTGTGATATTTTCAAAGTGAACTGTCTTGGGCTTTTTTGTTCCCAAACTACATTTTCATTTCAAAATTGATTTCTTTTTAACTGCTAAAAAAGAAGGAAGCCAAACACACACACACACACTCTCTCATAATTTGTCTCCAATGAAAACACGTGTGTATGCATTTTGATCACCTGAGACCAGGTGAAAAGGCAAACTCTCCAAACCACATTTTCCTTGGGTATTTTGTTTTTAAAAAATGATGTGGATACAAACTCTAAAACTCAGTACAATTATATGGTACTTTAAAACATGTTTTCTCCCGGGGAAGGAGCACTTAAATAAAGAGTGTGCATAACTACACGTCTCGTTGAGTATTTCTGCAGAGGGTGGCTCAGCAATGCTCAGGGACATGCAGAGAGACAATGAGGGATGTAACTAGGGTACCTGAGATGATCTAGCCAGCCTTGCCCCTTACTGCAGCATGGATTGTCCTTGGGATACCTTTGGAGCCACTGGATTCAGCAGTTAGGTGAACTATATAAACAGAGGAGAGAATTTAGATGCTTAATGTAAGATGCATTTATAAACACAACCCTGTGGACCCAAACAAAAATAAACAACGAAACTGTTATAAAATTTAAATATGAAAGCACATTTTTTAGCAACAATTTCCCACCTTTTTCCCTCCCAGAAATCCTACTGATCTATATATTCTCTTAAGAAGCCTTGGAGTGTTTACTGAAGTGGAGCACTACATGATAGCAGATAGTTTGTACAAGTTAACAGCAAGAGATATGTGTTCTGTTGCCTTCTTTGGGACCTTAGGAAAAACTCAGTGGATATCTGAAATGTTAACTTAATGGACAATAATTTTTTCCATCCATAGGGGAACCCAGGCATCATGTGTGTATTTTTGCTTTTATTAATAGCATTTTGATAGCACAGTTATAAAGCTTGTCCTTGGCTTGTCTTGAAATATCATACTGACTTCACTTATTACAGGATGTTGCTTTAATTTTCCAAGGTGAAATGCTCACAGAGCAGAAACTGGTGAGGAAAATATGGCCAAAACAGTTACACATACCTTTATTTTTAAAGTGCTGTCCAGAAGGGTTTGCAGCAATTTTTGCTGATGCATAAATTGACCTAGACAGTAAATGATACATGGCCTCTGAAATACCTGAAGTAGCCTTGCTTGGGAATTTTTAGTGGAGAGTTATTAAATGTCAGAGTAATTTACACAAGCATAGCCTAGTTCATGCTTTTGCATTCTCTTTCCCTCTTTCTCTCCACCGTGCTATCTGAGAACTAAAGGAGCTTCAAAAACATTTTACATATATCTCTTTCCTTTTTTTTTTTCTCCTTTTCATAGAGGTTCATCCTGTTTTATTTATCACATTCAGAAAATCTCATCGAATGTGGGTCTGTAATGTATCTCACAAAGACCTGATCCAGCAGAGCACTTAAGTACCTGCATAACTTCATCACGATGACATTTTCCATTGCTCATTAACTGGCATTTGAAGAAAATATTCCATTGCTTGGTGTCTGGGCATTTAGAGGAAATTGTCAGCTAAAATGGGTGAGCCATTTAGAAAAATTAGGTCAGGCAATGAACAGGCTACAAGTCGCTGAGATCTGTAGGTAACTCTGGAGGTTTAGACCCCTGGGGATAACCAGGAGGGCTTTCCAGGTATTTATTGTAATGTAGGCTTAATTCCACAGACGTTCTCCAGTGATCAAGGTGAACTGCATTCAGGAGACGAATCATGGTTGTGTGAGACTGTGGAGGCCACTGTTTGTAGAACTTATGCCTTAAACCTCAGCTAGGCCGGTCAGCATCAGTGCACTACTGCCTGGAGACAGCTCAGCAGCTTCTTCTCCTGGAACAGGTACAGTCACCCGGGCATCTCAGCGTTGTGCTGGCTCACACTGGGTAGGTTTGCACTGAGGAGTGACCAGGAGGAGTGTTGAAGCAGTCATTGCCCATCCACTCAGTTATTTGCTGCATCTCACCTTGCTGCCAAGGAGCTTTCCGAGCTTTTCACTATTTTTCACTCATGTCCATACTACCATTGTTTGCAGTAGCATGGAGGATGTGCTCTCCCAGCTGAATGCACCCTCTGTTACCTTATTTATACACAAAGAGTATAAAATAAGGACAGGATCAAAAACTGTTCATGAAATTCCAGCCGTGAGGTTTTCTTTTATTTTCCTTTTTTTGTTGTTGTTTTGTTTTGCTTAAATCTGCTGATCCTGCTGTATTACAGCTCCAGGCTATCAAGTGGTGAGGAATAGGTTTTCTGTTCTGCTCTCTTAGTTTCTGGATTTTTTTTATCCCTTATTGGAAAGCAAGTTAGAGGCTTCTTTGAAGAACAGGAAAGAATAGGTTTCCAGCTTGTTTGGAAAGCATGACAAATATTGATCTTCTATATATCCTGTAGATGACTTTTTTCATCAGTGAAAAAATCAGAGCTGTGTCTGAGACCTTGACTTGCTAAAACTCTCACATGGTACAGCATAAATTAGTGAAGTATTTTGTCAGCTACCAGACACAAAGCAATGGATGGTCAGAGAAGATCAGCTTTTTAATCAAGCTTTCCGGAGAAGAAAATAGGCACTGCTCTTTTATTTAAAGCAGACTTGGCTTTTGATTGATACATCCGTTCCAGGAGAATGTTTTGCTTAAACAGGTTACTGAAAAATCAGTGATCAAACTAGTGTGAAATTCTCCAAATACAGTCATTCTCTGTATTTCTCCAACATACTCAGCAATTTTTGGATAGACTATTTTTATGTTGAAAAAACAATTTCTGTTACCCAAGTGCCTTTTTTTTGAGGCTTTCATTTTTTAAATTCTATATAGTATTCTTTGAGCCTGTATCCCTGTATCCCATTAACTTTAAGCCATAGTTTACATGGAAATGCATCACAGTGAAGTTGCTCTGTTCCACGTGCATGTGTGACTCTCATTGTGCAGCATTTACTGCTGCTTGTTTCAGTGTTGGGGCGATGAGAAGTTACCCTCTCCTAACAGCAGTTCTGAAATCCCTGCACAATGGATTGAAGTCTCTGGCCACTACCTGATGGTTCCACAAGTGCCCTGTGTGACCTGACTGCTATTATTAGTTGCTTCACTGACCAGACCAAGCTTGGAGTAGACAGGGAGGTTTGGCCCAGAATTGTGGAGCCCTAGTTTTAGGAATGAAGCAAGAGAAAAAATATGATTCCAATGCCTCACTAGTTTTCTGGCAGCATCATTTCTTTCCCCAGAATGGTTGGTACTGGAACCTTCCTCAAGCAGGAGGGAGTTCTGAGTACAGTGTCCCTTCTGACTTTATATGCCATGGCTTGGTGGTCCTAATTCATAGACTGAGCAAACAAGTGCCCAGATAAGAATTAGACACCCTTCTGATTATTAATTTTTTCATTTATTTTCAGATGGCTTTTTCTTTTGTCGTATTGTTCACACATAATGCGTCTGACTCTTCCTATGTCACACTACATCTTCGCAGTAATTTTCTGTGCTGTTCTGTCCCTCTGGATTTTACAGCAGTGGATCAGAAAGGAAGTGCAAGCCTTAGCAGAAATAATAAATCCACTGCAGGTCTTGAAGTTACTAATTTCTGCAAAACAAAATACTGCCTCAATTCTGTTATGGGCTAGAAGGAGTGATCAAAGTGAAATACATTCATTGTGGAATTGGTTTGCAAAGCCTGCTTCTAAACCATTACACGCTCTTTCTAGATTTTTTTCCCCCCTCAAAAGTAAATAATGCAGTTGTGTTCTGCCTGGCCTGTGGCATTGCACCCCATGCAGCTCTGGGGAGTTCAAGGATTGTTCCCAAGCCAGGCCTATCTCACGAGATGGGCAGGGAAGCTGTGTTTGCTTGGCAAAGGGGTCACTGGACACATAGTTGCTGCACAAGAATTCTGGAAGAGTCGTGGTCATCTCCCAGCCTGGAGTGTCTTGGAGGACTTGAAGGTCTGTGGCATACGTCTTGTGACTCCAGCCGGAAGATTGGGGTGGTTGGCCACTGCTGGAGTAATGTGACATTTGAAAAAATATTTTAGGAACTGTCCTATAATAGCAGGTATTTCTAATCTATGCAATCTATCTAATTAGGTTCAACCATGCCCAGTTCCTTGTCTGATTGCCCGAGCCTTTCCGCTTAACCAGTCAGGTTTATTCAATAAGGTGTCCTATAATGCTATTTCCTTCCTTGAGAGTATATGTTATCATCCCCGACGCAGACTTAAGAATCCCTCCACTTTTTTCTTGTTTTAACATCCTCTGTCTCCACAGTAAAGCCCTGTGCTTTTGTTAGGAGTCACCTAGCTGAGGAGAAATCTAGGCGAGACTTTGGATCTCATTACTTTTATTTGTAAGTACCTAGAAGATTGTTAAGAGACACAGAAAGTATAGAGCAGGCACAATATAGGTAGAATCCCCATAAATTTAATACAAACTGGTTTAACTTGAGAATTCAAATAGTAAACAAGATTAGAAATAATAAGAAATTAATAGAGTTGCACGGGCAGTTGACTCACTATTAGTATCATTTCCTTTTGGCTTTGGTCATGGGGATAACAAGGTAAGAAATAACTGTTTGTTTCCTTTTATTGATTGGTTTGATATTTGAAATAAAGATGACCTTTTTATTTTTTTGTCTGAACAAGTCTTTTGTAAGTTAATATTATGTTAATTAGAATGGATGTCTTCCTGAGCCTTATTTTCTCGTTCATTTGATCTAATTAGCTGATTAATTTTTAATTGGCTACTGAGGGATCTTTACCATACTCTGATTTTTGTTTTACCTTTACATTTGGAAAACAATGGTACGCCTAAAATGACTCAAAAGTATTCTATGGAGGCATTTCTGCCAGGCATAAATGCAAATCATGATTTCTTCCTGCTTCCTAATTCCAGTGCAATCCACTTTTAGTGCTCATTAATCAAAAAGGTTTGCATGGTTTGTGAAGTAGTGGAGTAATAAGAAGGTGTTTCAGTTAGACAAGCTTCATGGTAGAAGGTCTGTGACGTGGTGACCAAATGGAAATGAAATCTCTTGGCTGTGTATGAATACTGCGGTGAACACTTCCCAACTGACAACATTTATTCTTTTTCTCCACAAAAGCATTCTAAGATTCTCAGAATGACTGTATTAATAAGCTTACAAATAGAAGTATAAAGTTCTAACAAGTCCAAGTGTTGATTAAAACTTATTTTCTGGTGACGGAAAATAAATCACAGTTCTTGGCGAGTTATTTCAAGTTATTCCCTGAGCGTTTAAAATTTGCACCATATTTTTAGACTGAATTAGTCTTGCTGTAACTTCTAGCCCTTCGATCTTGTTCAGTCTTTGCCTGCTAGATTGAAGAGCCCTCTATTATCAAATTTTTGTTCCCTATGGAAGGCACTTGTAGCCTGTGATCAAATCATTCTTTAACTTTCGCTTTGATAAGTTAATTGATTGAGTGCCTTGAGTCTCTTGTAGTAAGACATGTTTCCTAATACCGTAATTGTTCCCTTGGCTTCCTTGTAATCCATGGAATTTTTCATAGTCTTTCTTAAAACAACACCAGGAACCCAGTGAAACTACTAGTCATTTCACTGATGCCAAATAAGATAACATAACCTCTCTACTCCTGTTTATTATTGTTCATACTGTTCATATTCGTATTGTTCATCTGGCAAGCACTGTGGCTTTTGGCACTTCACTACTTTAGAAATTCACAGTGATCTGGTTACTCATCGTGGCCTGTGTTCCCAAACATTTGCCTCCTCTTTAGGATCTCTTTTTGCCAGAGTAGAGTCCTCCCTCATTAAATCTGTCTCGTTATTCTCATTCCTTGATCCATGGCCTTCCTGCTAGCTGTACTGAAGTACATAATGTCTGGTTATCTAACCTAACTGTCTTCTCCCCAATTTTCCATTTTCTAGTCATATTCCCATATTGTGAAAATGCTAATTTTTTAACAAAAGTGAAAGATAGTCTAAGAGGCAAGAGCCAGTTCCCCAATCATGTAATGATGGCTTAGATGTATCTGCTAGATAGTTTTTAAGTAGTATACGATGCCATTCTGGCTCATCACATCTCATTTTAGCCATCCAAAAATTAGCTTCTAATGCTTACTGGTTTCCTAAGCTCTTAATAGTCAATGGAGAGAGATGGAGACCTTCACAGAGAGACATAGTGGACTTATCTGAAAAATCATAAATCACTTTTTGACAGTGCCTTTTTCTTTTCATTGACTATAATGGGAACATAGAGAAGTTAAGACAAGATGCCAAACTTTTAGACAGCTATAATTACTGTGGATGAATCCCATCTCTTATGCTTTTTAGCTTTTCAGTCAAACTGTGGTGTGATACAAAGCCAGTTTTCTTACAGGCATCCATCAAGATGGTTGCCTTCAGCGGTCCCATTTGTAATCACATCAGAAAATGATATCAAGTTAGCTTGACAAGATCTGTTTTCCAGAAACCCATGTGGATCAGCTTTAATTAGATTATCCCTTTTAGTTCTTTATCCAGTTAGTTATCACTTATATGCCTCTTTTGCTTTTCTATCAGATCTTTTTATCAAATCCCTACTTTTTTTACTTCAATATTGACACACATTCAAAATTGTGAAAAATCTGAGGCTCTGATGTCTTAGATTTTTTCCTTTGTTTCCACCCCATCTATATCAGGTGGACTGTTCTCTGAGGTGCTCCTGCAATCCTTGATCAGTCAGCAGTAGGTCTCAGGATGACTTTGAGCCATTTCTGGTAAGAAGACCTTCAGAAGTCCTTTCCATGCAGCCCGTCCATATGATTAAGTCCTGCAACCTGCACAATGGAGGGTGAGGTAGTGGGTTTCTTCTTTTTTTGTTTGGGATTTTTTTAGATCTTAAAGTGAAAAGTTTCCTAAAAATGTTAGATTGTGTGTTTCTCTTTCCAAACATGCATGTTTCTAAACTTTTTTTTTAATATCTGAGGGAAAGTTACCACATTTTTTGTTCTTCTTTCTCATTCCCTTTTCTCTATAGAGATGTCTGAAAGTAAGGAGACAGACCACGGTGTTCTGTTGCCCTCTGACTGCAGAAAGGTTTACAGGGCTGAAGGGAAATCTGTGACCTTGTACTACCTGTGTGCTAAGAGATGAAAACCAACTGGTCTTTTTTATGTAATATTATTGCATGAGGAGAATGCTCTGGAATAAGGACTTTTTGCCTTCATCTTACAAGGATGCTTGAAAAACAATAGGAGAAAATGTATATAGTGCTGTTTTCTGGGTAGGGAGACTCCTCAAAATTTGAAACTCTACCCATCAGACAAAAGACATTCTTATGAGAGTGTTCATTCAAGTCAACATTATCCTGAAAACTACTGGTGGCATTTTAAGTACCAATATGTGAAGCTAGCTGGTAGCAAAGTGATGAGCTGTGAAAGCAAGTCATTGCCATGCTGTCCAGCTTCATCCCTCTGTGAGATTTTGTGTAGCATCCTGAAGGACAGAGGGTCTTATATTTTATTTCAGCCTCTCCTGTTCGTCTGTTGGAGGGATATGATGCCATTGTAGAAATGGATCCTTTCACAACATGCATCGGGATCTCTTGTATCAAACAAATCATGGACTGCAATATCAACAATTATAGGAATAATTTATTTTCTGTAGAGATGGATTAGAGAAATAGTTCAGTGACATGTCCTTGTTCCTGGGTAATCCAAGGACAGATTTTGCTGGGAAGGCAAAGTGTTGTTACCCAACAATGATATTTTATAACAATTCTGATTGTCCTTATGAATATCAGGGAAGCAGTTAATGTCTGTTGTGACCACCCACTGCTGGAGGTTAATTTGCCTCAGTTGGAGATGTCTGGAATTTTCTTTCTTATCTTTTTTTAGCCTTATCACTTCCTTCATTTTTTGCTATTCTCTGCTATTTCTTTCTCTGCATCAGAAGTAAAGGTAATAGTTTTGCTGGGCCCAGACCACCAGATGGACCAAATGGAGTTTCAGTTCATTAAGGGACAGAGAGTGTTGGGTTTTTTAAGTTCCTACTTTGCCAGACTAGTGTCATTTGGGATGTTTTGAGAGAATAATTTCCAAAATGCAGTTTTATAGTCCAGAACTAATATCTTGTAATGCAGCAAATGCTTCACAGGCATACTACATAGTTATCACTCCAAGATCTCCTACAAGAGCTTAACAGAATATTTGCACTGAAGCCATTTCAGATCTTTGGGACAGATCACAGTTATGCTCATTACAGGACTTACCTAACCAGCAGTGAGTTGCATCTCAACATGAAGGTATTTACGTGACTGCTTGTTGGGAGGTGTTCATCCAAGTGTAAATTACTCTGCCTCAGAACAGATTTTAGCTGGTACCAACAGCTTGGATGACTGGCACATTGTCATTTCCATAACACACCTAAAAGGAAGGTGCCAAAAGAACCTAAGCGGAATTGGTGCAGCAAAAAATTTCCAGTAAAAGTTTGTCTCGAGATGTGTTGGTAGAAATAGGTTGGTTTCAGTTAATAACTGGGATATAACAGGATTAAAATCCTGTTATTTTTCTTTCACAGTGTTTGTGAGGGGTGATCTCCACTGATGTGAAAGCAGTCCATGGTGATACTGCTGTGGCAAAATTCTGTGGTTTACACTTTTTCTAGTGCATACTCGTCCTCTTTTCAGATGTCCCTGAACTACCCCAGCTGTGCTGGTGTCATGAAGACAGCCTTTTTTCTGTCCTAACCATTCTGTCAGAGGTTTTGTGGGAGAAACTTCTGTGCTGTTGTGGATATTTTGCCCTTGTTACCCCAAGAATAGAAGGAATATGCAGTCGCTCCATATGTCAGCTAGTCAGTCGTGTTCCTCTCTCTGTTGTGCAGTTATAACAAAATTTGATGTAAAAAAAAAAAAAAAGATGTATTTCTGAAATTAAATTCCTCCTAGTATTAGGGAAAAGTGGTGGTTAAGAAGAGCAGACAGACCCAATTTATAACCACCGTTCCTCTGGACAAGAGAATCACTGCACTCGAGTGATGCTACATGTGCTCCAGAGTTCACACATTACTAAACACATCTCACATGCACTTTATTAGACAGAGTATAATCCAGACATGGGATGCAAAATCAAAGTGAACCACACTTTGTAAGTTTACAGCTCAGGAAATGGAGAGAAGCTGCTTTCCTTCTGCTCACTACAACAGAAATCCTTTTGAAAAGAAGGTTCGTTCCAACCCTTGCTTTGAAAGTGATTTCATCCCGTTAGCTGTGATGGTCACCATTCAGTCCTCAAAGTGATGACGTGATATACTGGGGGAAAGAGTTGTTTCCAGTGTTATCAGGATAAATCTTCCTGAGAACACTTGACCAAGAACACACATGTTTTGCAATGATGTCTGTTTAAAGAAACCAGCTATTTCCCCACAGTACCGTAGAATCACTTTTTTTTCTTTCCTTTTTTTTTTTTTTTTCCTGGCAAAAGATGTGAAGAATTTGCAATTTCGATATATTATAATAAATTTTAATGCAGGATTGGTTCACATCCAGGTTTCTAAAACAGAAGGCATGTAGCCCACAATTTTGTTTGTTCCATTTATTTAGCATGGCATGGCTGGGTCCTGGAACTAGCTTATATGAGGTCATTACCCTATTGATTAAATAGTGTGATGAAAAGGGCACGATAATACACTGCTGGGAGATTATTGCCAGACACTTTGCAAACAAAGCTGCTGAAAGGAGAGCAGTTGCGAGACCTTCAGTGTGGTGTGTAATTAGCAGGCAAGTAGGAATTAAAATAAAGGATACATGGCATGATATAGTGATTATGTGCAGATAAGCAATGTTTTGAATACTCCCTTTTGGTAACTCTAATGAGAATACATCTTAGTACAGGAAATGTCTGCTGGGACTACACTATCCAGAATCCTTAAACAAACTGTGCAGTAAGTTGTCCCTGACAGCAAAAGGAAAGCATGGAAGCAATGCTGCAGATCTGCCTCTTTCTTCAAACCTTTCTCCCTAGGTCTTTCTTTTCTCTCAGAAATCTCATACCAGCGTAATGGGTGTTGGAGAAAAACAGTACGTCTGCACTATTTCTTTGGGATGGAACGCCATTTAAAAAAAAAATAAAAAATCCAAACAGTCTTTCTGGGGATAACACCTAGGTTGGAACAAACCACCTTTTGAGTGGGAAACATCAGCCACTACAATATGAAAGAGAGATCCAAACCTGGGACGTACAGGCAGGACCAAACCTGTGAATCTTGCACTCAGCCTGGCCTCCCCTCCGCCCCCACGAAGAGCACAAATACTTACATGTTCCTAAAATAAATCAGGGCATCCAATTTATTCTATGGCATGTGTTTCACCTCAGCAACCCTTTTAGGCCTGCAAAACCCAACATACTAGAGGCTTTCCAGGCTGCACCTCAGTTGCCTAAAGGGGAATGAAATGAAGATTTTTCAGAACATGGCATGGATCAACAGCAGGGAGATAGATGGGTACATACTGTCAGACATCTTGCAGGACATTTTTTTGCCCAGTTTCAAGCTCTTTCCAGTTGTGAAATTCATCACAAGACAATGATAATTTTCGTAAATTTTATTGTTGGTACAATTCTTCAGAACCCTTATCCATGGCTGTAGACCAGAGAGGGAGAGTTCTTGTCCTAGTGTCTTCTTTCAGAAGTTTCAAGCTGCATTTTGAATAGACAAACTTAAACAGTCACAACAGCAGTAACAGTGGGAGAGAAGAGGGCACCAGGGAAAAAAAAATAAGGGAAGGGAGAAGAGAGGAAAAGAGAAAAACAGTGCTGTTGTAGGGGAAAGCATCTACTGAGGGCAGAAGGGTGAAGCAGCCATGGTGAGGGCAAAGCAAGTGGGGAATACTCCGTCTGGCTCTATTAACCTTCATTTTAGTTCCTCTTTTCCATTTTTCAGCTTAAGTAAGCAAGCACATAGCCATGTTTATATAATAGCTGGAGTAATGAAGATGGAATATACCAATTTGGGGCTAATTCTTGCCCTCAGGAGAGCACAGGGACTGCAGCTGTGGCCAGGCCCTACCAAAAAGGAGTGATGAGGAGAACAGCTCCTTGTATCCAACTTCCCATTACATCCTCACAAGGGACCACCATAGTCTAGCCCTTAGAATAAATAGATGAGGTTAATTTTTCCATCCATAGAGTTGGCTTAGCAGCTCTTAGCACTGGTTCAATTGTGCTCCCACTCAAGCTAATGAAATAGTTTCTTTGAGAACAGTTGGGCCCGAAAAGTGCCATTTATAGCCTTTTTCAGATGTTGAGGTTTGAGTCTTGGGAGTATCTTTTGTTCTCTTCCTATTTTATATCTTCACCTTCCAGATCTAACAGGCAGGATTTTCCTCAGCGTTATCACAGTGCTGTTACTTATGGCCATAATGTCCTTTGATTAGAGGGCTTGGGAGAAGTGTGAACCGTGGCACGCTTGACCACATCCTCCAAAACTGAGGTTGTGGCTGAGCTAATTATTTTCACGGCTGGAAGAGAACAGGCAGTGCTGCCTAAAGAGTGGGAAGATATGTGTATATGTGAGCCTGTGTTTGTGTGGTGGTACCATCTGGGAAGAGCAGAGCCAGATATACTTCCCCTTGGTTTTTGGTGGTTTTTTTTGTTTTTTATTTTGGTGGTTGGGGTTTTTTAACGTGCAAATCCTCAGTAAAGATGTAACTGGAGAAGTCTCGTTTCTGTGCCTGAGGTCCTGCACTTGTTGGAGGTTTGGCATGCTGGGGACTGCAGAAACCCTGCCCTCTGGAATTGCTGTTCTGCCATTCCCCAACTGACGTCCTTTGCTTCTGTGGGCAGGGGGGGAAGTTACCCTTCCTCCGCATTGCTTGTTTTTGTTACACAAGCAGTATGAGGTACCCTTTATTTATAATCTGAACGTTAGGGATGTTGGGCCAATCTGGTGCTTCCAGCTGGCTGAACACTTCCTAGCGCTTTGGATGCCAGATATAACATAATTTATTGTGGAAAACAGTAGGGGTAATACACTTCTCGCTATCAAAGGTTAATGTAGAATATCAGCAGCTCTTCGGCAAGGATACACGTATTGTTGGACAGTCTGTGATTATGTGCCTCTTATTAAAATAGAAAAACAAATTGCTTTCCTTTTTGATGCTGCTGTTCAGCCCCTTCTCTTTCATCTCCTTCTCCTCAGTTATTTTAACTCCTTCATTGCATTATGCAATTTTCACAGGTTTCCTCAGGGAGAAAAAAGCAATTGTACTTTGTTTGTTTGGCACGAAACTGAGCAAACTAAGAGGGATTTTTTTGGGGCTTTGTTTTAACTAAAACATCCATTTCTCTGCCAAGACAGAGTGAAACTGCTGAGTTAGCCAAGGCTATAAATTGAACTGGTCCTTTTACCTCTAAAAAATATTGAAGCATCCTTCTGCCACTGAGCTGGCACCCGTTGCTGGATCAAGTGCTACTATTAACGGGAAATCAGGAAAGTACATTATCACTCCAAGGGCTGTCATTACCAGAGGGTTTCACTGAACTATAGCATTCAGGAAAGTGAGACTGTGAAGACCAGAGAAAAATGGCACACTTGGAGCAAGGAAAGAGAAGCTTCAGATAAAAAACTTGTAGACACATAAAGAGTTTGTGAAGGTACCCAGCATGGGAGGCAAGTGGCTGCTTTGTTAGAGGGGATATATGAGATAAAGTGTCCCATTATTCTTTGAGTTTAGAGAGAAACTGATGTAGACTTTTCTAATGGGCTTGTTTAATCAATTCTAGATGATCTGAAACCTGCCAAGGCAAGATTGTATCTGCCTGAAATGTGCTAAGGTTCATTCTGCACCAAGGAAAACCCCAAAGAGAGGTTTTATTGACAACTTTTTTGATTCCCTCTAGAGTAAGCTCCCTCTCAGGGATTCTTCTGCTTAAGAGGGATTTTTTTAATCGTCAGAAATACACAGTGAACTGCACTGATAGTTCAGTTAAAGAATATGATGAAAACTTATAGAATAGTCAGTTAGTAAAGGTTGTGGTTATTTAAGAAATTAAGTTATCACTTACCCTAGGTGTTGCCAGGTCAGCAGGTGGGGAAGCTGCCTTCCTCCTGCAAAGCCATGCAGAATTCACCAGCCATTTTGGCTTCAGAGCCATAAGGAACATTTTGTTATAGTTCACAGTCTGGGCTGCATCTGACTTCCATTTTATGGGATAAAAAAATGACAAATAATACGTAAATTCAGTTTGGTTTGCTTCTCCTTTTCAAAGTTCTTTAGGGACCTGAAATAATCTTCCTGACACCCATGAAAGGTAAGCGTAGCTATCGAGTTTTACAGATGTGGAAACTGAGGCACAGAGAGGTTAAATAGTGACATTTGAAAAGATGGGTACCTTAAATGAAGCAACTTGAGTCAATGATCCAAATAGAAGGAGTTCCAAGCTTCTGATTTCACTAGAAAGCAAGGATGCTCAGC
This sequence comes from Cephalopterus ornatus, assembly GCA_013396775.1. Taxonomy (NCBI): domain Eukaryota; kingdom Metazoa; phylum Chordata; class Aves; order Passeriformes; family Cotingidae; genus Cephalopterus; species Cephalopterus ornatus. The sequence continues at coordinate 269,441 of VZRE01011397.1, forward strand.
ATATCCATGTGGGGTCCTGAATTGATGTGCTGAAATCTGCTGCAGAGCGAGTGTCCCCCAGGTATGGTTGCCCAGCTTGTGCTTCAGACCGCTAGACCAGAGCACTCCTGAGTGACTGTCAGGGCCTGAATGTTGTTTCTAGCCCTGTTTAGGATTTGGGAATCTGACATTTGTACTGATTTTTGCTCCCAACTTACCTGCTCTTATTAAAGTCCCTTAATCCTACACCTGCTTTTTTTGTGTGTGTGGGAGAAGTCTCCCTACAGGCATGATTGACTTCGTAAGAAAATCTCTATAGCAACATAAAATATATTTTTGTTTTTGTTTCCTGGGATAGGGTTTCCTCTGAGAATTACTCATCAGGCTACATATTTGCTTTGCTCAGCACTATTCTAGTAGAAATATTTCTTGTTTATTTAGTCTTACACACGGGTCCGACATTCCCATGTTACCGCAACACAGTCGACTGAGAGCTTGGAGTGCCCAGGGAATACAGGATTACGGCCCTGAAGTTAAAAAGCAAGCACTGATTTTAACTGATTTTAATCTTTTGGGGTCTGGTTGGGGTATCAGCACGTTTGGTTTTTCCAGGATGTCCTGAGCCCTGACTATCTGTGGAGCTGGGATTGTTCGGGTGTCTGAAGGCAGCAGCCCTTGTAGTTCACAACAAACATTCCCAACCTGGGGCTCCCAAGGAGCAAATGTGCCTTTGAAACAGTGGTTATTTTAACTGAGCTCTTTTTAGTTTGACTAATACAATTTCTGTCAATTCATAGTATCAGTAAGTTCAACAATATTGAGCTACTATTTCACAATTCCTTGAAAATCATCTATTCCCCAGGTTACAGCGGAAAAGAATATTCCCCCCCAAGTTGTTTTCAAAGAGGTTTCAAAAATCATTCAGATAATGAGACTTTAATGCTGTGAAATTTTATCAAAGGGCACTCTTTCCCTGGACTCAGATATGAACCTATTTTGCCAATCAGATAAAACTTCCCAAGCTTTTTCCTAGCAGCACCAGTGGTTAACTTGATCTTATTGCACTGTAAAGGATTTTGTGCTACAAATCATTTTTCATAGAATCTCTTTGTTATGTTGGGTGAACTCTGGAAGGATTATTTGTAAGAACATTTCCAGGAACATTAACAGCACAGTGTAGTCTCCAATGAAATGAAAATGACTTAAAAAGGGTTTCTTTTAGATTAATAAAAGAGAGAATGCATAATGAAAAGGGCTGATAGGGAAATGTTTAAGTGTATTAATAGGCAGAAGAAATACCTATTAAGCAGAATAATGTCTGTAAACCAGCCCCCCATCCATTTTAAATTGTATATATTATTTTAGCGGTTGGGAATCCTTCCTTCCACCTTGTGAAAGCTGACAATTTTTACTTACAGCCTGAAGCTAAATACTGCAGTGCCTCAAAATGGAAGATGAAACAGGCCAACAGGTTTTCTTTGTCTTTTGAAAAAAATGGAGTGTCATTTCTTCTCCCTCCCGCTCGTGTGTTCCTCCCCCCCGCTACACCCCTACTGGTATTAGCAGCTTTTCCTCCAAAAAAGCACTAGATGGTGCCCCTTTTCTTTGAGAGTGACAGAGCTGGATTCCCAAGGGACGTGCTGCTGCCCTGCCGGGAAGATCGTCGGACGCAAAAATTTGTAGTGACTCCTTGTCCCTTAGCATAATTAAGAGTCCAAGACAAGTCTCTTTCCCTTCTTTCAAGTCTTCAAACCTGAACTAGATCCATCTTTAGGAGACTGTCTTGTTCCTGGCGGAGAATGGGTCATGGCTTCAAAGATTCATGCACTGTAAAATAATTTTTTAAAAAGTGATTTCAAATCAAAAAAGAGGAAAAATAGGGTATGTATCTCCCCCCCCCCCGTTTTGAGTAGCCTAACACTGCAAGCATCAAAGGACATTTGTATCCTTTGTTGGGATGAAAACTTTTCAAGTCAAGGATTTTTAATTAGATGTTAACTGGGCAATCTGACTGATACTGATTTGTTCATTTTATTATGACTCTTGCTAATTTGTTAATTTTATTATGACCCTTATCCTTTAACTGAGCAGCCTTTTCTAAACACAATTGATATTATGTTTCAATATTTATCTTTAAAAATAAAGTGCCAAACAGGGAATATGGCCTAGCCTTATATTCTGCATGTTCTGTCAACTTCCTATCTTTATTAAAAAAAAAAAAATATTAGTCATGATTAGCAGATTGTCACCTAGACTTTGAGACTGAAATGAATAATTGGCTAAAAGGATATTACTTACTTGCATCTATCTTTATTTCTGCACTGAAATAACTGTTTACCTGGTACATGTCATCTTTGTTTTTAGACAGTCGTTATATTCTAGACCCTTAACAGAAGAAACATGACATCGAAACAAATTCAAATTCAACAACAGATAAAATGTTTGCTTGTTAAGAATGAAAGCTGAGGCAGATATCAAACCCCTCATTGTGAAACCCCTAAAATTTAACTGGAAAAAAAAAGCCACTTCCTTTAATCTGTTTATTTATGCATTAGAAATGACATAAAAAGTAATCACTCTTTAAAGTGACCCAAGATAAATTAGTCCAGGTTTGTCGTTTCTTACTATTTTTGTAAATGGTCCTTAGTAAATTAGGTCCGTTGGCATCTGGGAACAAAAATTCAACTGGGAAAAGAAGCTTTAATATGAAACAGAAAGAATTATTCCCATGCTCTGGCTGCCCTGTCATATGTCATGACATGTGGCAGGTTGACTGCTCATTAATTCTATTTATATCAGTATGATAATACACCCCACTGAGTACACATGTGTTAAAATATTCATAAATTATGTTTAGTGCAAGCAGATATACATTACATGCCAAAAGAAGACTATTATTTAAAGACAAAACTGGTAAACATTCAAACACAGAAAAGTCTTTTTAATGTTGGTCCAGTACATTGTGTATCATCAAACTCACATTTAATTGCCTTTACTTGCAGACTCTGTCTCCAGCAATGCAATATCCAATGCACCTTTATAATTTTTAACAACTTGCAAAAGAAGCAGCTCTTACTGAAAGTAATTGGAATTTCAGCAATTACTGTAAATGTCATATTATCTCAAAGCAGTAACTATAACAATTTGAAATATTTAAAATGAAGGTTTACTTTGACCTTCACATATTTCAAGGTACTTTTACACAGCTGAAAGCTCTACTCTAAATATTAAAAAATTCAAATGCGATCTATTTTTGGAGGGAAATGCGGTTTAACCCCCAAAGTAGTGAACTGTAGCTTTTAAGCAAAACATAGCCAAAAATAGTTAATCATACATTGCTCGGGATATTTTATGTTACAAATACATGTTTCTTAAATTTCAAAAATACCTTTTAAATCACTAAAATGAAAAATTTTATTTACAGGTAATTAATTTTTTTATAGAATATGAAAGTAATCTCAGGATATTAAAATAGATAGTTATATGTCTTAAAATCTGTTTGTTCACAAACAAAATGGTTTTCTATGTGCAACCACTTTTGAATTGTTCCTAGCTTTGGATCAGAATTATTAAAATATTTAGACATGTTCTTTTATCTGACAAGAAATCATTATGAATTATGTGGAATTCCTTTATTTAAAAATACTTTCAAAACGGCATTTTAAATTTAAAAATGCATTTCAGAACTTCAGAAATTATCGCAAGTTATTGCAGACTAATGGCACAGGTGTTAAAATCCCTGCAAGTTTCAAAATTATTAACAGAAGGTATGAAATGGTACACATTTATTTGCAGTTATTTCGATAGCGGTTCTCCCCCTGCGTAAGTACAAACCAAGCTGGTTTTGATATCCTGTTAGTGCTTCACATTTGGAAAACAATTTCAAAACTTTTAAAAACATCAAATGTTGCAATGGGGGCAGTGAGAACGTGGGAAAGGGGGGGTGCTTCACAATGAAATTTTGGGAAGATATATGATGAGATTCAGAGTTTATGTGCGTTGCAAAGGGCAAATAATTACCCTGTTTCTACTCAGTTTTAAGGGATCTGAGCAGGGGCAGGATGAAGTGACTGGCTCTAAAGCACATAGAACCATCCTAATCACAAAACCATACTAATGTTTCTAGCAGCAGTGAAGCATGTTGGCTTCTGATAAAGGAGAGAGAGGGGGCACAGGAGTGTGATGTTGCAGAGCCATCTCTTCAGCACATTTGGGAGGAATGATGGCTTTGCCCACAAAAATTTGCCCCTTGATTTTGGCTGTACTGCCAAACGCACCAGCCGAGTTGCCCAGCCATCCAAGTGGCTCAGTTTTACCCATCGGTGAAATGGTTTAGGAGGGGTTGGGAATCTTCTCTTTCTTTGATTGAAAAGGCTGGTTTGAGGAAACTGAAACTTTTTTTTTTTTCCGCAGGCAGGTATCGATTTCAAAGAAACTTTCATCAGAAGAGATTTGTCAGCCGTCGGATGGAATTTCTGGTCGAGACCAGAAGGAGATGGCAAGGTTGGAGTATCAGGTAGCACCGCAATCGGTCGGGGCACTCACCTGGAATGTGGAAAATCAAGGTTCAGGCCTGGGGACTTGAACGTGAGATTTACAAAGCGAGTGCCCCGAACACGAGGCTTTAGAGCTGTTTGCTTGCTGTGCATTTAACTGTTTATGCAAAGCGGAGCCCTGCCATAGCTAGCAGGAGCTCTTGAGACCTGATGTGTCTCCGATGTGCTAGTCTTAGGACTAGCATAAGACCTAAGGCGCTCTGTGTAAAACGGGAGAGAGTGGCAAAGCATCAGCGCTGAGTGTTTTACTTACCCAGCTTTTAAAGGCTGTCTGTTCGTCTCTCACTCTTGTGTATAAAATTCAAAAAAAAGTCTTAGTCCCAGGGAGGAGTGGGAACATTTCTGAAATCTCATAAAAGCTTTGCAAAATGCAAAACCTGCTTGTCCCATCCCACCGCGATCCTCTTTGCCATAGAAACAGATTGCAAAAATCCACTGAATTCCTGGGAGCAAACTGTGACTCATGTAAAACGATTCGTCAATTGCTGGAGAATTTACTGGGTGTAAGGTTCATTGTCAGTATAAAAAAATGCAGTCCCTTAATAAGACAGATTTTAAAAATAAAACGCTTTCTGAATTTTAGGAAACTTTGTAATATATAAACAAGGCTTTTAGTCTTGGTAATGTTAGTAGCAAATTATACACAGCATCTAATTTTATCAGGCGATAACAGTTGTAGTTTTTATCTCCAAAAACAGGTTGTGAGTGCTAGAGGGGAATAACTCTTCATAGCAAAAGCTAAGTTAATTTTGTGTTGTCTTATGTTGCTGGCAAAGAAGCTTTTCTTTATTTAGTTCATCTCTTTTTCTGTTGTTTTTGGGGTTTTTTTTCTTTTTTTTCTAAAAAGGGAGACATTTCACAGAGCATTTTATTTAAATACAGAAAAAAATCACATTAAAAAGATCTCTCATTATAAGCTTTCTGAAAGTTTGCTATGCACTTTCATGTAAAACTTGGCCTCAGTACAGAACTGCTGTACAATCATTTTCATCTGAGATTTGAACATATTGGAAGAACTAGAGCAGTTCTTTCTTCTATCCTGTCATTTTTTTCCCTTGGAAATGATGAGCATATGGCAACCACCCTTACTGGATTCTCAAACAACAGGAGGGACCTTATTTCGATTCCTACATCCTGTCATCAGTGAATCCCATGATATTTTGTTCTTGCAAGGCTAAAGATGTGATTCGCATTTGCCATAAGGACAGAGCTTAATGTGATGCCATTTTACCACAGGAGCCCTCAATCAGTTAATTAAACATGATATAAATCACTGCATGTATTTGTAAAGTAAGATTAATATGGCAAAGTCAGAGTAATGAGGAATCCTCACCATTGTCTGAGTGTGAATCACTGATACGAAGATTAACCTTTTTGAAACTGGATATCTTTGAGTGGGTTTTGTTGGCTTAATCCCTCAGACTGCTTTGTGCAACTTGAAACCCAGAGCTGTCATCTTTAGCCAAAATTTCAGCCATAACTTCCTCAGCTTTCACCCAATCATTCAAATCAGCATTCATAATACTTAGAAAGATCAAGCCTTTCAGCGTACCACAAGGCTTCTTCATGCCACCTGGGACATTGGCAACATGTTTAATAAATATTTCATTTCATTTCATCCTGGAGATTCTTCTTCTGTTGTTTTCTTTTTTTTTCTTTTTTTTTTTTTTTTGGGGGATTTGCAGGGTACCCCCAGCAGCGCATTCCATCCCTGCTGTCACTTAGGTTTACAGCCTAAATAAAAGGATTTTTTTTTCTTTCTTGAAGTGCTATGGAGCCTTGTTAAACTAGAGCAATTACAGACACACAAGATAGGTGCTCTGGAAGGATCAAAGCCCCCCTGAAGACAGCTCTGTAGGGTTCTGGAGCTCTCTTTGAAAAGCACTCAGTTTACAAAGTAGAGATGTACAAAGCCATGCTTTAAAAATCCCGTGTTCAAGTAATGCTAAAGGCCTGACATTATTTAATATGGGCGTTATTTGATCCACTTCAGCCACTCCCTTTTCACATCAAACTTTGAACCACTCTGAAGGAAGTCTCCTGGTAGATGGTCATGCTGTGGCACTGCGTGCATCCCGTGGCATTGTGTCTTTCATGGAACATTGTCCTTTTGTTATAGAGCACCAGTCCTGTATTTTGCTATTCTTAAGCACCAGTCAGATTCTGTACAGTAGGCAGCCTTGACCCTTTGTATTTCAGTTAGGAGTGTGTATGAGAGGGAAGGAAAAGGGAAGAAATGATGCTATCCCTGTTCTTGAACTGAATCCTGTGTTCATCAGGGCAGTGGAGACAGGGGTCAGGGTAGGGGCACATCTAATGAAAGAAAAAGGTGCTGTTGCATCTGCCCCCTCAAACAGAAGCCTATGCTGGAGGCCTTACAATGTCTGAAGGAGTCTCAGAAGCATTATGCTATCAAAGGAGCTTGTAAGAGGATAAGATACAGTCAGAATTCTTAAGTGCTTTCCAGTGTTCATAGACTTCACTCAGGAGATCGTTCCATCATCTTGAGACAGATCTTGATAGCCCCACTATGAATGAACTGCACAAAAGGTACTGTTTTAAAATGTTGGGGGGTGCCCCAGCTGGGGTTGGGATGCCTGGGGAATAATTCAGCATCAAAGAATTAAACTTGCAACTCCCAGATCACAGGAGAATACTCTGCCATTGCACCATCTGTTCCTTCATCGGAAAAGGTAGAAAAGGAAGAAAAGATATGGATGCTTTCTGCTTCTTCCAGTGCATTTGTGATGCTGCACGTGAAAGAGCACGAGCAGAGAGCACAGTAGTGACTCCAAAAGCCAAATGGGAAAGAGATGTACTGGATACTGATCCTTCCTCCACACATTACCTGCAGACAATTGTCTGAGCAGACTAAGCAATGAGTGTCACATGCTCATGGACTGTGGTGTGCAAGCCATGGAGCCTGTGCACCTCCATAAGCGATTGGTTTGGGTGTAGGGGCCTTTCAAGTTGCTATTCTCTGTTCTGGAGCCTCTGTTTATTCTTCATTGATACAGCGCTTAAGGGCTTGACTCTGTGAGCCCAAAGTCAGCAGCTTAAGAGCCTGCAGAGCCCAGCCCTAAGGTCAGGGACTTGTGTGACTGTTAAAGGAAAGCCCCTGGCTGACCTTTTTTGTCTGTCCCGATGGCCTTCAGAAAACCAGTAGATCTTGTGCAGCTGGAAGCACTGTCATTGCTGTCGGAGTTTTGAAAGGTCTGTATTTGCAAAAGCGTGAATGACGAAAGTAAAAAGGGTAACAGGAGAATCGCTGTTGTATTCATAACTTTTCTAAGCTGCAGGTGCATAAACATAAACACTTGAGAAGTGCTGATCTTCTTTCTGTGCTCTTCATTAGGTTAAAACAGTCAAAATTGAAACTGAGGTGAAAAACTATTCTGGAATTGAGGGTCTCATTTGTGCTACTGTTTTTCTCTCATTCATGTTCTTTTTAAGTTCACAAATTCAAAAGATTTGCTTTTGATGCAGCAGTTAGCAAACATCATTGTGATACTGATTTTTGGATAGCTATCTGAGATTTAGCCTAAAACTGTGCATAAATTATCTTACAATACCTTAGAAAATGTCCTGTTTAAAGAACTTTGCTTTTCTATGATCACTGTCAATACAATTTTCGTGATAAAGATTGTCATTATACCAAAATGTTATAGTACTGAAAAGATATCAGATAAGAGATGTGTTTTCCTTTGAAGTCTTAAAAGTATTCCTAAGTCTGTTATGATGTGGAATTTTTATCGTACATGGGTTAGTTAGATAAAATGACTAAAAAGAAAATGACAGAAATAATTATGATGAGCTAACCTGAGAAAGGAAACTACAAAGTGTGAGAAAATTCTCTGGAGCTGGGTCATATCTCTAGATGTGTTGGGCATTTGTGTGACTATTTGTGAGTGTTGCCACTGTTCTCAGAGGCTGCACATTTTTACCTTTCTTTTCTTTCTTCCTTTCTTTCTTCCTTTCTTCCTTTCTTTCTTCCTTTCTTCCTTCCTTTCTTTCTTTCTTTTTCTTTCTTTTTTCTTTCTTTCTTTTTTCTTTCTTTTCTTTTCATTCTTTCCTTCTTTCCTTCCTTTATTTTCTTTCCTTTCTTTCCTTTCTTTCCTTTCTTTCCTTTCTTTTCCTTCTCTTCATATTTCACTGAACTCTTATCAATAGGAGCTGGAAAGCAGTTGCTGTTTCCATCCCCTATAGCAGGACTAAACTGCCCTGTATTTTTTACAGTTTTCTGTTTAGAGTTGCTTCTTTTTCTACTCTTGGAATCCATCACTCTCATAAAAGTCCAGTTACAGCTGCATTTACTTACTGTGCGGCTTGCTTTTGTGGCTCTTCCAAACCTATATTGCCTTTTACAAAACCTGCAACATATAGTCCCGTGTTCATTCTTGTTCTTATTTTTGCCCTATGGGTGATATTGCTTACTTATCCAGTGCTGTCAGACCCTGAATAGTTTTGCTTTCTTTATTCCTTTCTTACATTGTTGTGTTTTGTCTGATACCTAACCTAAAATTCCTTGTCATTTATGATGAAAACTTGCAAAATGCAAACAGTGTACTCAGAGGATTAGAGCTGATGTGAAGGATTAATGCAGAGCTAAGGAATCTCCCTGCAAGATATTTGGATCAACTCCAACCTGCACAAGTTACCACAAGTTGTAGTGAGCAGAGAGAATGTACATTTTCATTGGTTTGGGGTATTTTTGCACATAATCACTCAGATATTGAGGTAGCTTTGTTTTAGGGAGGTTTGTATGCTTTTGGGGTTGAAGCACTACAGTAATTTTATTTCAGGATGTGCGTCCAAGTGAATTTTACAATTGGTGCCTGAGCAATCAGGCAAAAGGTACTTGGAGCTGCTAAGAAATAAATTCATGAAGTAGGAATGTCTGTGCATGTGTGTCCAGCCAGGAAGGGGAAACTGTGCCACACGACTTTTGTCCTCACAATCAGCACAGCTCAACACACAAATTGAAAATTTGTTTATAATGCTTTTGTGAAGTTGAACTGCTTCATTCCCAACCTATTTGAATATTGCTGAAAAGACAGTGAGGCATCACATCCTGCTCATATATTCTTTGTAGAAAAGTTAACCAGAGTGAAAATCCTCAAAAGCACATGTAAGATTATTGCCCGTGGACCTTAATGTATATCCAGCAGTGCTGGCTGGAGAGGTGAAAAGCCCTGTGTGTAGCTGGAAACACCCTAGCTCAGAATGCCTGAGAAACATGTCTGGGAGTGAGTAGACAGGACAGAAGAGTGGTGTGAATTCCTTAAAGTCAATTTTCAGGTTAAAAAGTAGTCTCAAGTTCCTTGTATTAATCAGGCATTTTCCCCAAACCCTAGTTCTAAATAGTACATTTAATATTGAGTAGTAAATGGTGGGGGAATAGAGCTCAAGGATTAAACCTTCTTTCTGGGCAAGTTGTAGATCAGCCCATGGTGCTGGAATATTTGTTGATTCAAATATTTGATGTATGAAAGTGAAAAAAACCCCAACAAAACAAAACCAAAACCAAACCTGAGCTTGAAAGCAATCAGGATCTCTGTTCATATGCTTTACATTAAATGTGTTCTAAATTCCTGTCATGTTTTTGTAGATTTGTAATCCTTTTTATTTTAAGATTAAGGTAGGCTACAGAGACGTGTACCTGAATTTGCCCTGTAAAGAGTAAGTGAGAGCAGTCACGACTGCTCTGCTACGTTGTCTGGAGGATCTGACCCAGCTTTGGTATTTGGTGGTAATGCTCAAGTGGGCTTTAGTGGCTTTTGCTTTGCCTTGTAATTTCTTTGCAGCATAATAAAAAGCTCTTTAGAACACTGCTACATAGATTAATATAGAAAGTGCTGGTGATACTTTTATACACAGGGAGTTTAATACTTGGATGCAAGAGCAAATTGATTGCAGGCAATCCTGTGCCTGAGTACCCAGGAGTGAAAGGAATGATTACAATAACCTCTGGGATTTCTTCTCAGAAGTGGTTCCCGAAAACACCCACAACCACGAAGTATTGGGCACAACAGAGTATTGTTTCCTTCTGATGTGGAATCACAGAAACATATTTTACTTTGGGAGGTGGGAGGGGTGGAGGGGGAGAGGAAACTCAAGAGACATTAATGTTTAATGTTTTTAATTTTGTAAAATGAACAACAAAAAAGGATATGGTTTGTGAGTGCCGCTGAGATTGTTTAAACTCTGGCAGCTTGCTGTCAGATGAGATGTTAAAAGCCAGGAAGGAAGAAACTGAGGGGCAAACTGGGTAAACTGCTGCTGTGTCACCTTTGGCACCCTGATCTGATGGAAGAGTGAAATAATGGTGAAACAAATTTGGCACGCATTGCCGTGGTCTCCACGAAATGACTTGTGCCACCTTCAATAGTATCAGACAAGACCTTGAAATGCAGCCAGGCAGGTATATTTCTCTTCTTTGTGGAGGGTTCTAGCTGTTACAGAGCTCATTTTCAAGGCCAGCCCCTGGGATAAGGGCTTCATTAATTGTGCCTTTGCTTCACTTACCCTTTCCAGATCACCCTCTTCTGCCCTGAGAGAGAACATCTATGTGGCTGAGGGCTTTCAGGCAGAGAATTCAGCATCTCTCAGGAATGGGGAGGAATTCCTGGAGAACCTTCCCACCTGTTCAGCTTACCAAGGGTGTTTTAAACCCTGCTAAATGTTGACGATAGTAATTCAAGTTATACAGGTTGGAGCAGCGTCTGTACATATACTGCACGAAGGTGCTCAGGAAACACCACTGCTTTTCTGTGGCAGAGTCTGAAGCTTTAGGGTGGGGAAGAGTGGCAGATAATTTCAAGGGAAAAATAAATACAGAAAAAATGTTAGTTTGGGATCTGAGAATGAGTTTGTTTCAATAAAATATTTAAAGATAGGCCTCTGGTATTTTAAAATAGCAAATAGAAAATATCAGCATTGGTAGCTTATCATACCATAAAATAAGAGCAATGTCAGAAAATAAAAATGAGAATTAATAATCTTAACATAATTAAACAATTTTGCCTTTTTAAAGTGTGCCATTGCAGCTTTTATTGTGAGGCTGAATTTTCAGCAGGAAAAAAAAATCTGCTTATATTTCTTACTCCTCTTTGAGGCTGACTGATTGCTTTAATTTGTAGGGTGTATGTGCTTAAAGTGCTCAGGTTGGTAGTATCCATCTGGTGTATACAACTCTCAGTGGTCAGGGCATTATAATACTGTGCCACACTGGAGATTTTCCTGGAAGGGGATATAGGAGTTGCTCCAGCACAGCTCCGACACCAGTGAGACTGTGGCAAAGGAACAGATGTTACTGTAGGTGAATAATAATCTGCTATTATGGGGGGG
>VZRE01011397.1:281347-396347 GCA_013396775.1 Cephalopterus ornatus
GGGGGGGGGATGAGAACACTACAAGTGAAAAACACTGAGCTCATTTAGGTGTGTGCTGGGTTTTACCGTGCCTTCATTTGTGCCATCCTTTCTAGAAGCCACCTTCGTTGTTTCTCTTGCGATGGAGCCTAGGACCAAGATCAGGGCTCTCTGTAAGTCATTAAAATCTGCAAGAGACTTGGGAGGAAGAAGCCTGTCTAGTTATGGCTGCCTGTTTGTGCAGGGGACTGGGTTTCCCAATGAAGAGCTTTCTATGAGGTGAGAGTCAGTAGCTCGGTGAGTCCCTGACCCATTTACTCCCCAGAAACTCTGGGAATGTGAAAGACATAAACTAGTACGACTCAGACTGTACTCACTTTTCTGTATCCCTCCCCTTTTGCTCTGGGCCCCGCACTTGGGTCCAGGAGTTTTTGGGACATCCATTCCTTGGGAACAGAGGGGTGCAGCAAATATTTGTCATCCAGGACCGATTAATACAGGAATTCATGCTACTCCTCTTGCAAGTGCCCAGGGACATACAGAGGATAAAGAAATGCTTGTATTTGTTTTACAGTGGGCTAAGGTTGGAGAGTCTCCAAGAGGTTGCCTAGAATAATGTGGGGGAAATTTAGTGTGAAGAAATTCTTTTATTTCTCTTTTCAAGGTTACTGACTACTGGGGTTTTTTCTCCCATGAGCACCAGGCTCATTACCTGCGCAGCCTAACCCAGGAAAAGCACTGTCCTCAGCTGTGCCAAAACCAGCTTGCAGGAATAAAGACATTTCATTGGTTTTCTCATGTAAGTTCTGCTACACCAATATCTCCAGTTACTGTGCTTGATGACTGTTGAAGATCTTCCATTATATTTGGATGATCTATGTACCCTGTATTGACAGCTGCTCTCACTGCAGCATTACTGAAGAGTTACTGTGTGTTAGGACAGGCCTTAATCGATAGGTGTATGTTTTTCAAGCAATGGGAGAATAGCTTAGATCCACAGAAGTGGAGTTCTAAAAAATTCACCGTGCTCTTACGAATCAGCTTAGTTCTAACTAGTTTAATTTAGAAAAGAGCCTCTTCAGCAAATGAAAATTTATGTCACCATTCCCCGTTGGTCTCACTTGCGACACAGATTCTGAATGGCACTGCAGGTCAGAAGGAGACCTGAACTCCTCAGTGTGAGGGTGGCTGGTATTCAGCTGCCACAGTGACAGGCAACTTGGGAGGAAATGATAGAACAGATTAGAGATCCGGAGCTGGGTTTTGGTTTGAAACTCTATGTCAAGTTCCTTTCAAACTATATTTTAAAGTGCAGCAAAGGATGGGATCAAAAGGAACTTGTTGTCAGCAACCATTAGACCTGAAATTAAACCTGCTGTTCTACTCAGTTTACAGGCATGTACTAGCGTGTTAGACTGCTGCTCTGCGCTGTACCAACTAGCAGGCTGAATAACAAAATACTGCAAAATACTTAATGGCTCTAATTCTTTGGCCACTTTGCCACTGAAGTTCTTAAGACCTTCACATCCCTAGTCCTGTCAAGCTGTCTCACCATCCCTGCAGAACAAACTCCAGGTACCAAGCACTGCAAAACTTCCCATATGGTTACAGCTGCCTCTTCTCAATACACAGGGGCTGTTTAAAGACGATTCAGAGCGTGACCACAAAATAGAGGGTAAACTTTTAAAAGTCCAGCTTAATACCAGACTCTTTTCCTTTTGAACTGACAGCTCTGAAGGGAAGACAAAACTGGTGTAGACAGTGAAAGCCTATAGCAGTGGCTCTGTTCAAAGTGCGTGACAGATTGAAGAAGTCAGGAACTGAGTGACAGCAGAGGTCTCCAGGAAAAAGGAGATCTTTCCCAGGCTGAAGAAGCTCATTCCATTTCTCCTGCACTTGCCTGGAGACATGAGGCTTGTCAGTCCAGATAGCTCCCATTTAGGTAAACACTTTTGTTTCCTTGCTTTGGATGAGGCATTGCCTTTCCTGAATGAAAATCCAGCCACAAAATGTTTTCAAACCTGTAGATCTTCCCCAAAGGATCCTGCAAGCAGTCCTGATCTGTCTACCCTGGTTTCCCTTCCTCCAATTCAGGTCTCCAGAATGAATCTTATAAATACAGAGCTGGGTTAAAGCACAAATGCTCTCTCTTGATCTCACAAGTCTCTTGTTGTTTTAGCCTAATCAAGCTGTTTTGATGGGTTTACCTTGGCATAAGTTATGTTTCCATTGTGGCCAGCTAAGCTTGCTTTGCTCTCCACTGATGTTGTCCTATATTTAGTGTTTTGACTTTACATGACCCTGACACTGTGTAGGGGGAGGAGAAGGAAAAATTGTATTGCTGATGGCTAATCCTGTGCATTGCTCAGAGAATTCAGCAACCTTTTTTCATGGTAATATTTTTTGTTAGCAATAAAAGGATTAATTCTAGAAATCAAGCTCTTTGATTATGATAAGCATAATAAATATCTTAGACAAATTGCTATCCTTTTAAGAATATTAGTAAACGAAGACCTTTGCTCTTTTTGGCTAGGTTTGAGGCTGCTGGTACATGCATTCATACCATCTGCACTGTGTGTTAATACAACTCCTTGTTGTCTGGTCTTCCTGGGAATGCATTATATAGATTGCAGCTGGTTCAGAATGCAGCTGCCAGGGTCACGACTCACACTAAGATTAATCATTACGCCTCAGTTGGCTTCATTACTTCGACTACCCATTACATTTAGCAGAGATTATGAGATGTTGCTTTTAACTTACAAGGCTTGGACCAACACCTACTCACCTCAGCAACATGCTTTTATAGGATGTTCCTCTTGGTAAGCCTCCTAGAGAAGCAGAGATTCTCTGTAAGTGCTGTGCTTTCAGCGTTCTGTGTATGAAGTGCCGTCGTGCGGGATTCTCACGTCTTTGGGTTCACTCCTCCGATGCGGACTTATTTGTTTCTGCCCAGTGTATATTGTCAGTGCAGAACTTCTTGCCAAGGGAAAACAGCGTGATGATGATGAGGAGGAAAACATCATCACCACCCCATTCATAATTAACCTTGCAATTTACCTAGTTCTCTGGATTTACTGCTGAGTGTTTTGAGTGATAGCCATCCAAAGAAATGCAGTTTCCTAGGAAGGAAAGAGCTAGTGTGGGTACTTCCGCTTTACATGAAATTAAGATCATGAAACAATATGACACTTCACAAAAGAAGCCTACAACATAAATTCGGCTAAGGGAAATGAACAGGAGCCTAACTTGACTACATTCCCCGGAGCTGAGTCTCTGAGGTCTTCTCAAGCATAAAGGGGAAAAAAGCCACATGTAGGGAAGACATTTGAAGGACAATTGACTAAATGTGCCTGTGGTATTCCACATCAGAGCTATGAAGAGGAAACTTGAGGTTACCTTTTTTATGTACATATGGTTTTGTTCCTGCCCCTAGGGTTGTGGCAAAAGCTATTGTTACTGAAGAAAACCTGATTGTTCGTGTATGGGGTAGAAAGTAAGAAAGAAATTATTTAAATGATTTTATGTGCTGTAGTTACTTTATATTGTTGTACAGGCTTTTACCTCACAAGCTGCTCAGCCCAGAGTACAGTGAGAAAGAATATCAGAGAGCCAGGGGTTCTGACATCTACTGAGTGAAAAAAAAACCCCTTGTTTAACGAGACAAAACAAATTTTCAGAAGTCTTATTTGGCAGAGTGTGAAGGGATAGAGCTTGTTTCTCTGTTGAAAACAAGTTCTGCTTTGTAACGGGCATCACAGCCAGAGGTTTGGTTGATTGTCAGTTTTTGGGAGAAGGTCAAACTTCCTAAATAGTGTCTTGGAACAGTGGGCTGGCTTTATCTCACATTGAAATTAAGTACTTAGATGAGGGGCTTAAGCCAGGATTCTGCTTGCTCTTGGCAACTTCTTCTGCCAATGATAAGACAGACCCTCCCTCCCGAGGGCAGCTGTGCCAGCAGGTATGTTCAGCTGTACTCTGCAGGTGTCTGTTCCTCACCACCAACTTTGAGACTCAGAAGAGAAGCACCTCAGGCTTGGTGGCTAAAGATGAGCCAGAGGAATCCAACTAAATCTAGTTTAGACCGAAGAAACTCATGCAGAGCAAAATCAAACCTGGATTGGGTTCTCTTAACCAAGCGCTTGAAAACTTAGAGGTCTAATCTGGTGGCCTGAAGGCAACTGGTGCAGAAAACATAAAAGAGGGAGAAGAGCAGCACTTTGCCCCTCCCTGTGCTCCACATAAAACCAGGAAACCTCTAGGGAGCCTTGTTTGAGGTAACCTCATGCTAAATCCAAGAAGAGCCCTTTCAGCTGACCAGGAGAGCTTTCAGGATTCACCTGTGGGGCTGCTTCCTCTGGAGGGCGGAGCTGCAGGAGCCATTGGGGCTCCAGGGGAAGCTACAAAACCTGGAGAAGGAATATTTTGCCTGAGATCTTGTCTGGTCAGGGACTGATCTTTGTACTCTTCCTCAAGGTCAACTAAAATCATATGTGCAGAAGACGAAAGAGCAACTTCAGGAGGTGAGTGTGTGATGGAGTTGTGCTCCCTCATGATTTCCGGAATATTTGTTGGCAGTCAAGGGATGGCCCTTGAGAGAAAAGGGTCAAAAATAGTGCTACCAGCCTGCTTGTTGAAGATGGATGTTGTCTTTCCTCAGTTTTGCAATTTAAGGTGTGGTAGTTGTGGGGTAGACTCAGCCACTCAGGGATCCTTTCTACCTCCTGTATCCTATTATATTAAATTCTTGTGGGCTTTTTTTTTTACATCTCAAAATGATTTTGTTGTGCATGACTAATGCTTAGTCATACGTTTTTTGATCAGAATTTTGAAGTAAGTGGCTCCAGTAAGACCTGCAGAGATCTTTGAAGTAACAACTTTAGAAATGCTAAAGACTCTTTCATGCAATGTGTATGATTTTTTTTTTAACACCCTCCCCCCCCCCAAATTTACTACTCTCTTTGATTTCAGTCCTTCCAATGTTTTTGTTCTTTCTGGGTGCCCAGGAATTCCCTAGTTTCATGCTGATCTGACCACTGTGTTTTATGCAGTGATGTAAAAGAATCTTTTGCTTTCAAAGCAAAACTGTCCATGTAGGGATACTGGAAATATGTAAACAGAATTATTTTCTAGTGTCTCACTTCTGCTCAAACCTCTATTTAGTGGAAGATACTGTAGCAGAAACTCTCTTTCCTGAAGAAATGGTAGTGTACAGGGTTCATACCAGTTGTTTTAGAAGCTTATATATATAAATATATATATGCGTGTGTAGGAGGCTTAAATGTGGTATTGTGTACAGTTGTTAATCTCCACAAAAATACACATTAAGTGTCAAATCTAAGCAGAGAGGTGAGGAGCAATGATCAGTAACTTACCCTGGTGCCTAAGGAATGTGCCCAGGAGGCTGGGCTACAACTCCACCGTCTGTCAGCAGATTTCCATGAAATGAATCTTATTTTACTCCAGGTTCCTCTGAGACCTGCCTGTAAACCTGAAATTTATGGGAGGTGAATGTTTCTGCGGTGAATTACAAGCCTCTACACCTGAAAAATGCATTGGTGATAACTCAGGCTCCTTCTGTACATTTGGAGCTCCTTGTTGTCTTTCTGTAGCAGAGGGAGATCCTTTTCTCTTTGACTGCATGTTAGTTTTGCATGTTATTTACCATCTTGCTATTGCGCAGTCATAAATTAATAAAGCAACGACTTTGCATGCAGCCAAGCTGTGCACTTTGGCTTCTCTAAATGTGATCTCTTTGGAGTGGGAAGAAAGGAGGATGTTTATTAGATGATGTTTCTTTAAATCCCTTAAGATCAAAATTTTCAGCTCAGTCCCCACCAGACCTCTTTGTAGGTCACTTATGTGTGATACCCTGGTTGCACCCATGACTTGGAGATGCCTGTATTCAAGTGACCTAAATTGCATTGAGGGAGGGATGGGGGGAGGGAAGAGTTGGGGGATGGTGGGAACTAAGTCTGTCTGAAAATTCAACAAAATGCAGTTCTTCTTCCTGGAGGAATTAATTCAGGAAAAGACTGGTTTAGGACATCGCAAAATATAAATGAATAGATAGGTTTAGGTGGGAAATATTGTTTATGTAGCAGTTCGGATTGTGGGCAGAAATGGAAATGCAATTAGGGTTATGGTTGCAAAATATGGAAGAAAAAGAAGCTTTGCAAGTGATATGTCTGGCACTGTATGATCCAGTAAATGATCTTAAATCGGCTGCATTTATATAAAGTTTATATGAGAGTAAAGGAATCTTCTGGAAGTGATGGTCCCATTAGCAAAGTGATATGCCTTTATTAACATTGTGCAGCTGCAATAATCTTAATGGAGCAATCCAGTGTTCTTCCCAAAGGAAGATCTTATCTCATTTATTAATTGTCTTTCTAGTAGTTATTAGTTCATCTGATCCTGGATAAGTGCACAGTCTGAAAATTTTGATGCTGCAGATAAGGAGTGGGTTTGATGGAGGATGTTGGTGCCTGTGCTCTCAGCAAGGGTTTGTACTGATCGACTTGTGCCTTGCTGTATATCTCCACCTGGCTTGACTACTGGCTGTGCAAATACTTGGTTTGCATTGTAGCCTGAATTAGTCACCTGTTACTAGTTTGCAAAGCAAGTGTTGTCTCCTTTCAGGCACTGACAAGTGGCATTTAAATGTACCGCTGTCAGGATACGTGAAAGAAATTAGGCTGCTGTGCACACCTCTGATGCTTCTTTTTCCTGGAAAGTGAGGTAATGATTAACAGGGAGAGTGAAGTGGGTACAGTTGTGTAGAGCTCCCTCTTTGGACCTTGAGAAGGTGCTAATACCGACTGCAGTAATCAGATGTTTTTATTTGACCTGTACAATCTTGCTATGCTTTTTTAGAAAAAGAAACGAGTGTAGAAGGGAATAGGATTTCTCATTTTGCTCCTAACACTTGGTTAGAAAACGGAACAGGGCCTGCCACCCCTGATTATATAGGAAACACAGGCTGTTCTGAATGTTATGTAATGATTTTGAGTGAAGTTTGGGGTGGGGGGAAGCTCAGCTGCTTTGTTGGTACAAGGTGACACCTGGTAAAACTGCAGTGGTTTCTTTCCAACATGGAGATACCCTGGTGGACACATCCTGTGTTGCCTGGGGAGTGGTTTTGAAGAGGAGTCCTGCTATGCCTGTGCATCATCTGTGGCCAAGACATGCTGGATAGGTGAATGGAGGATGAACAGTCTCTTCTTGGTGTGACTTTTCCTGTTATCATCATAAAGAAAGGCACCCTGGGGATGAGAGCTGTAGGACTGCAGGCTCTGAATTCCTCCCTTGTCGGTGAGGTGGGTATTTGGGCTTTGAATTTAGAATTCCTCCCCCTAGCCTCACCCCCTCCCCTCCAGAAGGGGATTTGGATACCCATAGCAGAGGGCAAAATACTACCCAGTTAATTCTCTGGAGTATAGCTGCTGCACAGCTCCTGTTGGGGAGCTGAATGTATGGCTTATGCCCTAAAGCAAAGTGTATAATGCTGAGAGAACAGAGTGCATTTATTTTTCTTTTTTCTTTGCTGCTGGAATAAATTACCATGTTGGAGTGCTGTGGTTTGGAGTTATCCCTAGATGGGCATCACCAGTAATGGGCATTTAGCAAATAATATTATTAAGTTGAGAAGATGTCTCTTGCAAATTTTATGGGTTTGGAACAGATGGAAAATAACAGCATTTGAGGACTTCTAATATTTTGTTTTCTCAAGATCAACCTCAGCGATGCTTTCCTCTCTGTATCCTTCTGCATGGTTTTTGTAGGTCATATAATGCTGCTGTTCAGCCATATGGGCCTGTTAAATTTTCTAAACCAGCCTAATGTGCAGCACACATCAGGAAGAAAAAATCCAAGAGAAAGATAAAGTTTCTCTGTCCCTAATATTAATTTATGTGTTTGTCAGCAAAGAATGCTGGTCCTGGCATTTATTTATGTGCCTGACACTATCCTGTAGATCCACGTACAATATTCAGCGTAAACATAAGGTGCTCTCAAGCTATATTTATGACCTGTTTCCAGTTGTTATCTGCCTCAAGAAATTTCTGTTGGGTCAAAATGTGATGTGAGGTCTGAGGGGATAGATCCAATCCTAGAGGTCCTGTAGGACAAAAGTAAACACATCTTCCTTTCTCCATAGGCTTAAACTGCAGTACTTGCACTGCATATCTGAGGAATGAGTGATGCCAGCAAGCTAAACTTGAGGGACTGTTCCAGAGTGGAGGCTGTCTAGGGTTTACTGTTCTGTAATGCTGCTTGTACTGTAGGAATTATTAGGTGTGGAGGAAAGTGTTCTGGGATTCAGGATTTTATTCTTTTGCCCACCTGAAGAGAAAAGAAATCAGTAGTCTGCATAATAATAGTTTATTTCTTTCCTTAGACACACAGAGAATGTTAAAGATTATGTAAAAAACATTTTGAGTTTTCCTCAGTGCTGTAAGGATATAATCATCAGTGTATAAAGAAAAAAAAAAATCCCAAACCTAAATTGTCTTCAAGTGTTAGAAGAAACAACAAGAAGGAATTTTGTGCATCTGACCTCCATCCAATAGGTGGCCATGAGTAGAATTTGTACAGAAGTTGGCTTAGGTCCAGGTTGCAGCAGAATTAACCACCCATCCCTGCATGCACAAATGCCTGTTAAAGAAGCAGTGTTGTTGGCATGAATAGTTGAGAACCAGTTCTATTTCTTTTGCTTACACTGCATGCAAACATTTTTTTCACCTTTCTCTTTTCCTACCAGAATTGGATACCCCATGACAGAAAGGGGTAATGTAGCTTACTTCACTTGGCAGCAAAATTGCATTAATCTTTTGAGCTTCCAAACTTTGTTTCATTTTTGTCCTGGAAGTGCTATTCGTTATTTTTTTCCTTGTTTTCTTTACTTGAATGAGCTTGCCTTTATCCACTTTTTTAAGTCTTTACAATAATGAATCAGAACAACTCGTGCAAAAGAATTAGAGGGAAGAAATAGTAGTAGAAAACGTCAAACTATCACATTCCTGCAAAGTAGCCTTTTGTGAAACTTATACTACCATTCTCTAAAGAAAAAGCAGTTAAGTTGCTTAAGAGATTTCAGATTGGCTGGCTGATCAATATCAAGTATTAGTAATGCTATATTAGCAAAGACCTATGCTATACGCTCAGGCCTTATTACCAGGATGTCCATTTATTGATGCTAACACTTGCTCATATACAACAAATTATTTTGAAGTTACTTTTGATGAATGTTTTTCATACGTGTTATATGGCTTGATCTTGCAAACCTTTACTCGTGAGGGTAGTCAATTGTCTTCAAAGATTTTCAAGAATGGCCCATATGCCGTACAACCTCGATTATCCAAATGTCAGGGGAGACATTGAATAAGTTCATATAATCGACATTTTGAATAATGAGGAAATTTTCAGTGCAATTAATAGATGTCAGGGGACATGACCATCTTTCAGATGACAGAGTTTTCAGAAAATTTAGATTTTGATAGCTGAGTTCCTAATGTATGTGCTACTGACAGACTGAGATGGCAGAACACCTGAAACGTGCCTATATATTCTTTAATAGCTCTTCCTGTGGAATCAGACGGAGTTCTATTTACCATGGTATTGGCATTGAGGGTCAAATTGTCACAAGCGTTTAGCTTAAATGTTGCAGTAACTCTGCTATTAAGAGTTAGGTTCCAGGAACATGGTGTTAAATCAATATTGTAATTGTCTGAAGTAAAATGTTACTTAGAAGTACATCAGAGTCCACTTTGGAATACATTTTTAAGAAAAAAGTAATCCCATAAAATCATGAAAGTAAATAAAGTTAAAGGGAGGAAAGTCCTGGAGGTAATGAAAGAAGAGAGAAACCCAATCTCTTTTGTGTGAATGCACAAAATACCCAGGGGAGCATCAGTTTGTGTTAGAATGCCTGTCTTTAAACTTGGACCTGGTCAGTCAAAGATAATCCAAAGCCAGAATTCCCGTTTTCTGACTCCTGTTCGTCTCCGCACAGCCAACAGAAGGTGCTGCGGTGGGAGGCACTAATTTCCTTCCTCCCCAGATGGCTGCACAGGAGCACCCAGGGATGCATATGGCTCTGCTGACTCCCTGGGCAGGGAGCACTGATTGCCTGTCCTCAGATCTGCACCACCACTGCCTCCTCAGAGTTTATCTTTAACAGCTCCAGCCCGGGCTTGCTGCCTTCCCCACTGCCGGCAAGCAGCAGAAGCAAGTTGATGACAATCGCAACAGAGAGTACGCTGGGAGGGTGTTTGGGATTCTGTCCTGAATCAAAATACTAATGTTTGTAGGAAGCCGAAACCGATGCATCAATTTATTTCGGCACAGAGATGAGCAATCGCTTGTTTCCTAGGAAACATGGGGCTGTGCATATGCAGCTCCGAATGTGCGCCCTAATGTTTTCCTTCATGGTGATAGAGTAGAAAGTTTGTCTGATGAGATCTATTATGCTTAAAGCAGAAGGGGAAAATAAATTTGGAAAGTTGCACTATTTAAAAAGAAGATAGCAGCAATACTGCCAAAGTCATAAGGAAAAGGCAGAAATAATTCAAGAAAATAAAGGAAGTGTCCTTTCTGTCTATCTAATCTAGGAATCTGGAGATTTTTATAGTTGCAGAGCCATCTGCTAAGTTTCATTTATTGTGCAACTTTACTGCATCACCATCATCTGCTCATTAATCTGCCTTTTTTAGGCCTACTTCAGAAATTCTGAACCTCTGAGCATCTGTCAAATAGCTGCCACTGTTTTTGAAACAGTAGTATGGCGCAGTCTAAAGGTTTTTATAGTAAGTCATTTTGCGTGGTGCCAGTATTACTCAGCAAGAGCTTAGCCATTCATAAGATGCTCACATCAAGCTTGTCAGTAAACCACTGACACCACACCCTAACTCTTTGTATTTTTTCCCTAGAAGAGCAAATAAAACATAATTTGTGGTGGTGTGTACTGTGTCTCAAGACGCGGGTTGGACTGCATGGCAGCATTTGGTCCTCTCCTGATTGGAGCAGTGCGCTTGGGTGGCGATTGCCAAAAAGGACTCAGGATTATTAGCACAGATCACTGACCCCAGCAGGAGTCTTACCATTGACTCAAATGGCTGAGACTTGGACCAAGGTCAAGGACTTTTGCATGTTGGATTTGGTTCTAATACGGTGTTTCAGACCTGGCCATTCTGTTGTGACCTGCACACACATTGCCGAGATGAGCACAGGGAAAATAAAACCAGTTAATACTCACCTTCTCAATCAATGTATAGAATTCCTCAAATACAGTACCACATCCTTCAGAGGTGGTCAAATGACTCATTCTTCACGCTCATTGCTAACAGCAAGGAAAAGAAAAAAAAAAAAAGAACTGATCTACCCGAAATGCAGAGGCCTGGCATCTGTGTCTGGGTGTATCTCAGACTAATCCATACCTTTCCCTTTTGTGAGTTATTCTAGCAGCAGGCGATCTGATGTGTTACCTGAAAATGCACTTGGAATTCAAATTCTTGCTTTCTGGCCCCATTGGAGGTGAGGCAATCCATGAAGCCCCAGGAGCCAAATGAGCAGCGGCTGCATTTGTGAGTAAATGCTGCTGGAAATAGGTATTAGCAGGTCTGAGAGACTCTAGTCCTCTCCTGCCAGATGGCTGCCAGGATGTCACTACCCTGTGTGAAGCTTATGGATGCCTTTGTCATTCCTGCCCTGAGGTTTCCTGATGTGTTTTTTTAGGCATTGATTTCATTTTGCCTGCTTTAGGTAAATCTCGGTAGCAGTGGATGATTCGACTCAAGAATTGTTTTCTTTAGGGACTAATCATTCTGCCTTGATCTACACTCCTAAATTTAGAGGTTAATCTCTTCAAGCTTCTTCTGGGGAAAGCTGAAGCTTCCAGTCTGAAATCTCCTGTGAAAGGACTAACCCTAGGCATTTTGAATCACACTCTGAGTCTTTCTCTCTTGATTATGTATTGGACTAAAGAGACTGTATTTCTAATTTAGGCAGTTACAGATGAGGTACCACAAGATGGATGAGGTGATCTAATAGCGTGCTGATACTTCCTGGCCATGTGTTCCTGCTGTTTCTCTTGCTTCAGCTTGGGTGCTTGCACTAAAATGGCAGGAAACTATCCCAGCAAAACAAACGGAGCCAAGGCAACCTGAGCCCTCCAACTGGGATGACGGTGGGGACCAGAGCTGCTAGCAGAAAGAAACTTGCCTTGAAGAGTGGGAACACTCACCTGTAACTATGATCCTTGATAGCTGCCTTCTGTCCTTATAACTAAGAGGCAAAGTTGTCAAATCCTGTTATTGCTGAGCTTTCCTCAGCCCTTTTAGCTGCTGCAGCACTTACAGGTAGTGTTGCACTCCTGGCACTGCAGAGACCTCAAACTGCTGACTGATTAGGGGCCAAAAGGATTTGCCAGCAGGTGAGATAGGAACAGGGATGCTTCCCTCCGGTGGAATTGCACTTGAGTTACTGAGAGAAATGGCCAAAAATGCATAATTAACCTTTTCTAGGAGCAGATTCCTGACTTCTGAGATGTCTTTCAGTGTGGGACATAAAATTAGATGTGCTGTTTGTCTGAGAGGAAGGAAAAGAGTCTTGTCTATCAACGGATAACCTCTTATAATCATCTTAACAGTGGGTATTGTCATTTAAAATCCAATGTTACTTCCCTTAAGTTAGTGAAACCAAAGCCCTTCAGTAAAGTGAGCTCTAAGATGTACTCCTTGTCTGATATTTAGAAATTAAATCTCTGCAAGAAAAAGAATAGAGCTCCTGCTCTTATCTGGCATCTCCCTCCATTAACAATAATTAATAGTGGAATGGGTGGAAAATCAGCATTTTTCTTTTGATCAGAAAATATGTTGGATAGAAACCTGCTTATTTTTTGCATAGAGTTCTTGTGACTTGTTGGTTTCAACATCTCTGAAGTGGCTGGTATGGTGAGGGAATTGAGACCTGAGGTATTGTCAAAGTGTTTGGAGTGGAGCTTCCAAGCAGCAGTGCCATGGTCTTTTCCATGCCTGTTTGTGATGAATGAATTGGATGAACAAACTATGAGGGGAAACACATTTGAAACAGGATGGTGAGTAATGAAAGGATGGCCTTGGCCTTGAAGTCTGAAATAAAAATTCTACATGGGGCCAGAAATCAGAAGTCTGAACTCTGCAATTAACATTTCAGACTTTATTTGAAGTCAGTGATTTTTAGAGGTTATCTTCTTGTGTGACCATATTAGCACACGTTCATATGGCTCAGCAGGGAATGAATCGTGCTATGGATTACTTCTGGGCTGTGCAGTTGGATTTCAACAAATCCATCCAGTCCCATGCTGTGGAATGTGTGGACAAGGTTCAGGTTTGTGCTAATGGAAATGGAAACCTCTTGCTATACTGAGTTCAATTTGTTTTCACATGTGGTGTGTTGTCTATCTGGTATGTCTGTTTTATTTATAGCTATATAAATATAATTTTGAAAAAAGCTCGTTGGTGATTTTCACATCAATATTGTGTTTTCAACAGAAAATGGCTTATTAGTCAGCAGAGGCTGCTGGCAAAGCTTTATCGTTTGGATCTAAAAATATTTGGTTTTAATGAAACATTGGGAAATGAAGACTTGGAATTGTGTTTTGGCTTTGTTTTGTTTTTTTTTTTTTTCCCCCCTGTAAAATCATGAAGAACTCGATGCATCTGTTAACAAATCGGTTTTTGTTAAAAACATTTTGAGGGAAAGTATATCACAGCTGGCTCAGACATTATGTATGCATTATGTATGTGTTATATTTTGTCTGCTGAGACCAGGGAAAAGAACTTTGTGCGTAGTAAGGAAAACTGGATTTGCAAAACTAGGGTTTGTTGTTGAGTTTTTGTGTTTTTTGTTGTCTAGGGATTAAAAAAAAACCCACCCTCATAAATTTGCCAATATTTTCATTAGATCTGGCATCTTATCTTTGAAACTCTGAATTCCAAATGGTGTTCCCTGTTTGCTTAGAGAAAGCAGGGGGCCCACTTCACAGTGTTTGCTCTGAGGTTGGGGCACTGACAAGCAGGCATTTGTCCACATTTTTTTTATTATCAAAGAGAACAAGCAGTTTAATAACTAGGATTAAACCATCAGATCATGACAGAGCGACATTAGCTGCAGGAACCAAGTTGGAAAGGATTCCAGATGCGATTAGATGAATACCTGCCCTTTAGGGGAAATAGTTAAGTGGGCCTCTGTTTTTATTGGTAAAGTAAATGTTTCTTGGGCCATTCTAGGCAGGTATCCCAGGTTTGCATTTTCCCAAAGATGTTTCAAATCCCTAGTGCCAAAGAGTAGACTGTATTCTAGACCTGAGCCAAAACTCTCTCCCTGATGAAAATCAATGATTTTGCCAGAACACACAAGATTCTGCTATTGCCTTGAATAATTTAAATTTTTGTTACAAATGCAAAAGTGTGTTTATGGCATGAAAGTAAATGAATATTTCCTTAGGGGAAAGAAGGAGTGGGGAATGGGGAAAAGTTGTGATCAGAAACCTCTGAAGGGGAGAATTCCCCCTCCCACTGACATAACAAAAGCTTACTGGTTT
This sequence comes from Cephalopterus ornatus, assembly GCA_013396775.1. Lineage (NCBI taxonomy): Eukaryota > Metazoa > Chordata > Aves > Passeriformes > Cotingidae > Cephalopterus > Cephalopterus ornatus. The sequence continues at coordinate 295,905 of VZRE01011397.1, forward strand.
CAGTGGGATCAAAGATGATAATGAAGTTATACCTTCTCTTATCCAATATAAGAAAAGAGATGTTTAATGTTTGTCATGACCGAGTTTGTAGTATATTCATATACACATATGTACTCTGGGCTATAAGAGACTATTAAAAATAAGATGCAGAAAAGTGATTTCTAGATTGAGAAAAATACCTCTTTAGAGGTCAAAATAACGTTGGACTACAGGAGTTCCTTCTGTTATGAACTGGCAAATTCTGTCTTGCTGTTCCAGGATCGATGCTGAGTTTTTCTCCATTATTAACCACTTTGGGCCGTCTTTGCAGAAGACTCAAGGTGCCAAAGTAACAGTGTAAACATGGCCCTGGAGCACTACAACACACTTACCCCAAATACTATTGTAATACTGTGATGGGAGATGTATTGCACAAAAAGATCTCACAAATCTACCTGTAAACAGCTCTGCTGTCTACCTAGTCACCAAATAAGAAAAATGAAATGGACTCAGGGCACCAAGTGTATGTTGGTGAAGAAATAAAATATCAGGTTAGATTATATGCTCATCTTAAAACTTCTCTTCTCTGATCAGTCGTGAGCACTCAGGCTAATAGTGCAAACGTGGTTAAATATCTATGGCAGAAGCTTTGAGGGAGTAATTCTAAAGGTGATTCTTGTGTCCAGATAAGTTTAAATAAGTCTTTCAGAAATTATCAAAACCGACATTTTGCACCTTTTTATTTTATTATGCATTTGATCTACCCCACTTAATTTAGAGGTTGTGTTGGTGTAACAGTCGAAGGGACCTCCTCAGATAGACGAGGACAAAGAATGGTGAAAGTTGTAATTGTTTTGGTCTATATCAGCGAATACCCTTTTCTGCTTGCACTTAGAGAAACTCAGACTCCACAATATGGTACTGTATGAATATATTCTTCCCTAAAAGAAGTGCATAGTCCTGAAAGAGTTAAATGAATAAATGCTGCAGAAGTTTGGGGTTTACATGTTTCTCTTAATAGGTCTGGTCTACACTAAAATTTGCCTTTATTTGTTTCAAGTTCTGTGTTTACGTGTTGGCCTGGTCCAAAGCTTCCTGAAGGCAGTCTTTGTATGAGCCTTGATGGACTTTTGATTAGCGCTCCTAGAAAAAAGTTTTTGGCTTCTGCTGCTGACAAATTTGTGTGGCCAAAATTAAAACAGGCCACAGAAAGCACTTCAGTTCTATCACTGGCAAGAGAAATAACAGTGATGCTTTTTGAACTTCTCTACCTTAGTTTCTGAAATCCTTCACTGCTACACAGCAGTGTCTGGCTGTTCCTAGGAGAAATGCTCCTCTAGTGCAACACACAAGATAACCTTAGTTGAGTATGGAAGAGGTTTGCTCACTGGAGGTCACAAAAAGACCCACTGGGTGGGGGTGAGAAGGAGAGGGCAGTCATGGCTGGCAAGAAGTATTCAGTGAAATACAAAGAAAGCAAGGTTCACCTTGTCTGACTCCCAAAATGTCCATGGGGGAAAGCCAGTGGGGCTTTCCCTGAGAAATTCCCTCAGTGGTTTTGGAAGAACGTAGCCCTTGCTGCCAGAAGTTTCTCTGAGAGCTTTTCAACAATATCCCGTGTATTTCAGAGCTAGACCAAGTCTGGGTAAAAACTGAGGGGTCACCACAGGTTGCAAGAAAGTATTTTTACAGGGGGAGAGGTCGGTGACTTAAGGTTGAAAGAATTGCTGCAGAGCAAAACAGAATGTCTCCAAGGCAGGTCTGACAGACTCCTGTTTGGATCTCATAGAGGGGTTTCTGTTGCCAGTAAAGGGCAGCCTTGTCTGAAGGCCCAAACATGAAACGAGCTTTGGGAGAAGCGGCACGGGCTACAGATATTTCATTTGTAATTTGCTTTTCCCCTCTACTTATTCTTCACTAAAGTATTTCAGTCTTCTCCTGAGCACCCCTAGACCTCGCAAAAGACGAAGTGGCTCTGATAAAAAGTGAGATCATGACAGTAATGAGGTAATCCTTTTTCTCTTGTCTTTCTCTGTATTTCTAGTGCTTCCAAAACAAATATTTACGTTAAGAAAAGCAAACAAAAAACCCCATCCCAGGTCCATAGGTGAAGTAATCTTTCATATTTTTGTTACTGCTTTAGTAACAATTTTCCCCACACCTGTGGCTTTAATGAGCCTTGAAAAAATGTAGGAAAACATCAATATGCTTCTCAGTCTGAAGAAAAGCATTTGGTTTTTTCAGGTTAGTCTGGAGCCTGTGCAGTGGGCTTTGGATCAGGCTCTGAGTTTCTTAATTTTGGGGCGTGCAAGGAAAGGGAGTGTAAATGCATGTGGGTGCTTCAGGGTTGACTTTTAGAGGAATTTTTTAGACCTTTTCCACAGAGGATGTACTTTTGCTCCCCACTTTACTGTAAATTCATGGCAGGAGCAGCTGTGAAAGAAAGGCAGAAGGGAAAACTCATGTGCTGGAGTGTCTTTGACACCTTCTGCTGCTCTGTAGCCCCTCTCCCTTTGCCCCCTGACACCTCAAGCTTCCTGGGGTGATGGATGGCTGAGAGCAAGGGGATTTTAGCTTGCTTGATGTGATACTTTTACTTGGGAAGTTGCTCGAAAGCAGGAGAAGTCAGAATGATAAAGATGCTAAAAAAATAAGCTCCAAACTTGAAAATTTCAGCTTTTTGATTAATTCAAGTTATTCAACTGTACTTTCATCTTCAACTGTACCTTGTTTGGATGCTTGGGAAAAAAAAGAACCATCAGCCTTTTTCTCCTTGTATGTCCTGAATTTATATTATATAAACAGCTGCTTACAGTAATTTATAAAGATAAATCAGTCAACTTTTGGTAATTTTAAAAACAAAAGTTAAAAATGCATTCCCTTATTTAATGGTTTTGTCCTTAAAGCCTTCAGTATGATTTTTTTTTTTCCCTGCCAACTGGGTTTGATATGGATGCTTTTGTCTCAAAACAGAGCTCCAACTACCAAATTGTTGAACAGATTTCTCCTTTGAAAATGCCACTGTCACTTGAAAATGCCATGTGTACAATACAGCTGTCTGACTTCTCAGGATTACAAAGAAACAGGACCACGTGAAGCCTATAAACAAGCTTGTAACTCAATGTGTAAAATTTCAATGTTTATTTCAAATGTTTTGAGACTCTACTTTGCTGTAAAGTAGTGTTTGCTTGCAAAATCTCCCACCCTTCAAGTGATCATATTGAATTTGGTAGCTTTTGTCATCACTTCTGTTCACACACTCTTCCACAAGTCTGAATAATGCAGTATGTTTTATTCTCAAACTTGTTCCTGCTTTTTAGCATTTAATCTGCATTTTTCCCCCTACCACACTCTTTTATTTTTAATTTTTTTCACCTCTTTTTAGTCCTTCCTAGCAAGTTTTGTTTTGTTTTGCTTTTTCTTTTAATTGTTCACTCCTCAGATGTGGGCTTCCGAGTTTCCCGTTCTGAACTGCCACTGAGACGTGCTTTTAGCACATTCTTGCTATCATTAAAACAATCCTTCATGGCTAATTCAGCAAAGGGGAGGAAGTGACCGGCTGCTATTGGTGTTGATGAATATGATGACTATATCAGTTTGTCATCTGGCATAGCCATTGTCCCCTTCTTCAGCTGGTGTTCATTTCAGTTTGTGATCTTACAGAAGTATCAGTATGTGATGCTTTTATTCAAGTTGGACCAAAAGAGATCTTGCAATAGAAAAAAAAAAAAATCGTCTTTGTTTCAGCTCTGTGTGTATTGCAACAGCAGCTTGTGATATTGTGATGAAAATTATGTAGTCTAAACAGATTTGGTTTAGATCAGTGGTTGCACAGCAAATCTCCAAGGAATATTTATGAACAGATGACACCCTTACCAGAACCAGATCAGCACGTGGGAAGGCCTTTTGCTCCTGGAGGTGCTGTTTTTATAGAGTGAGATGTAGATGCATTTAATGCTCATATCCTCTGGTCAGGAGGAGTTGGATTTCAGGGGATCTGAGCCTTGGTCAGTTCATTTCCCAAAGAACAAAACACGGTACCTGCATCCTCTTTTTAAACCGGAGCTGACCTTTGAGCTTCAGCTGGAGTGGTGTTGAGAGGATTGCCTCTCAATAGAGACAGCTGCTATGTTGCAAACCAGAGCTGGCTGCCCTTTTTAATAATCTTGGCAATTTAGCCCAGCGCTTTCAGAAAGAAAGCGCCAAAGATAGCACAAGAACTGATCAGCATGGATCTTGCTATCACTAACAGATTTCCACCCCCCCCCTCTTTTAGGTCTTTAAATGCACTTGCTGGAAGAGGGAAGCTGGAAAACTACAACCCTGCCTTTGCTTCTTGAATTTTCCAATGATTGCTGCTGTCAAGACAGACTAGGACCTTCCTCCAAGATGACCAGTGCTAACTCTGGAAAGGTATATTTGCCTTTATTTTTGATAAGTTCAACATAGCCTTAGCCTAGCAATGGCCCTGTGGATGCAGTGGAAAAGCAAAGAATTATTGCAGTGCAAGACAATGAGATGCTGCAGGGGATCTTCATGGACCTTACAATAGGCATTTGAACACATGTAAGTATAATTCCAGGCCCTGTGTGACCAAAGGAGTTTGGGAAAGGATCAAGTGTATGGCAATTCAGCGTCAGTTTATGCTTAGCTGCCAAACTTGGTACCTGTTGGCATATAAAACCAAGTCCTCTGCATAACATGTGGCATCTCACACTCTGCCCAGAACACAAGACCTCAAGGATGTGTAAAGTGAAGCTTTTCAGTGTGTTGGGCTCAGCCACACCTGCCTTTGTAGATAGTCTTCAGGAAGCAATTCAGTCATCAGTAAACTTAGCTGCTGCACTTGTCTGTGCCCTTTTGTTGCTGCCTATACTGAGAAGGCCTGTAGGATGACCAGTGATATGCATCTGGCTTTGTGACACCAATGAGAACCAGAAAGGGCACCCTGAGCATGTTGAAGCTATGCATTACTTCATTTTCTTCTTGCATGAGTTGAAAACTGGCCTCTGCTTTGATCAGAATTCCAGGGAGAGAAAAAAATTATGTTGGACTTGTGTGGGGCTTTCTTTTTAAGTCTACGTGAGTGCAGAGAATGTTAAATGCTCATAAAAAATGTTTTTCCTCACAGCAGGAAACATATTTTTTTATTAATGGTTTCTCTGCTTTCAAATGGTGGGTAAAAAAAGAATTTGTAGAAGGACAGAGATGTGGCATCACTGAAAGATCTGTATTACTCCAGCAGGGTCTGTCACTGGGAACAGTTTCCTCTAACAGTTCTTACAGAATCATAAAATTGTTTAGGTTGGAAAAGACCATTAAGATTGAGTCCAACTGTTAACCCAGCACTGCCAAGTCCACCACCAAATCACGTCTCTAAGTGCCACATCTACAAGTCTTTTAAATACATCGGGGATGGTGACTCAACCACTTCTCTGGGAAACCTGTTCTGATGCCAGACAACCCCTGCAATGAACAAATTTTTCCTAATACAATTCTAAACTAAAAGTGGAGAGACTTAGATATTAGAAAGATGTTCTTCACCCAGAGGGTGGAGAGGCACTGGCACAGGTTGCCCAGAGAAGTTGTGGATGCCCCATCCTCGGAAGAGTTTAAGGCCAGGTTGGGTAAGACCTTGAGCAACTGGTCTAGTGAGAGGTGTCTCTGCCCATGGAACTAGATGACCTTTAAGGTCCTTTCCAGCCCAAACCATTCTGGGATTCTAAACGTCCCCTTGCACAACTTGAGGTCACTTCCTCCTGTCCTATTGCTTGTTACTTGGGACAAGAGACCAACACCCATCTCACTACAGGCTCCTGTCAGGTAGTTGTAGAGAGCAATCATGTACCCCCTGAACCTTCTTCTCTCGAGACAAAATACCCGCAGCTCCCTCAGCTGCTCCTCTTCAGACTTATGCTCCAGCCCCTTCAGCTTCTTTGCCACTCTCTGGACGCACCTTGAGAATACTCATATCATCCCATGGACCCAGCAAAATACAGTGGAGACTCTTTCTAGGCCATGTCTTTCTGGGGTGGAAGAGAAGAAAGGCTGGTCCTAATCCAGGTATAGCCCTGGGAGAAGTAGGGTGAGGGGGATGAGAGTGATTTCTGGCTACCATCAAAGGGCAGAGTCTTGTGTCAGGGCTTGTCCAGTCTTGTGAAGGTGTAAAAATTAATTAAAAATATGATAAAAAAATTACTCAACCATTTCTTTCTGAAGCTAAGGAAAAGCATCAGACTTCTGGGCTATGCAATGTATCTCAATGAAAAAGTAAACTAAAATCAGATTCCAGAAAGAGGCAAAGTAGAAGGCACATAGCCAGAGCCTACTTAGTTCCTACTTATATTGCACTGAGCAATGGCAGCTCTTCTCTGACCTTGCCTACCCTCCATAGTCTTCCAAATCAAATAAAATATGGAATAGTGACACGAGGTTGAGGGTTTATGTGGTCAAAAGCTTATCATAGGGTGTATTGGAATGTGAATTTATTAGCCTGTCAAGCATTTTCATGCCCAGCCATATAGAGTAACTGCTCTTGTGTACTGCCAATTGTCTTCTGCCTTGTACTTGTGGGGAAACCCATGGCAAATATCCATGAGGTCAGACCAATGCATACAGGCAGGCTTGCAGCCTACCTCGTCTAGTGGTGGCTCATATAGTTTTATACCAAAATATGAAATAGGTTCCTCCCAGGCTAAAAGGTGCAGATAGAAATGAAAACCTTCTAATTCTCCAGCTTTCAGCAAAGTTGAGTAATTATAGTGTAAACAGGTGAAATGCCAGATGTGACTTGACTTTTTGTTTATAATTCTAAAGAGTTTATACACTTTCAAGAAAGATTTACATGAAGAACATAGATAAGTAAATAAATGGAGAGAGTATATGATTAATGTTTTTAAAATAGTAAATGCTTCCCATTTGTAACATTCTTGAAATAGATTGGTCATGTAGGCCTTGTTTTTCTTCCTGCCTTACAAGGCTGTCTGTGTTTTGTTTATTTACTGTACAAATTTATGTTCAATGCCTCCTTTTCTGTTTAACCCACAGGAGATTTTTGGTCACTAGCAAGATCATTAAGCTGCATTAATATATGTTTAATTAAATCTTTATAACAAAATATATATGATAGATTACTGTACATGTAATTAGAAGGAATGAACAAGTTGAATAATGACAAAGCAGGAGAATGAAATCACATGTGTGAGTGAGATCAAATGTAGTGTTAAGAAAAGAACCCACACAGACACACAGATTCACTATTTGCAAGGTCCTGCAGGCACAACTCATTGCAACAGATCTGTTCTGTGAGGATGCATGTTTATTACTGCCCGATGTTGTCTGCTTACTGCTGTCCTCATCTGTGTCTGCTCCTCTTTTACTGTGTCCAGAGCAGTGGAAAAAATGTTATTACTACCTTTCAGTGTTTCTGCTGATTATGATCCTGAGAGAGATGCAGTGGCTGTAAGGAGTTGGCAGCAGGGCAGGCTCAGCAGTTCGAACAAGCAACAGGACCTCAGCTTCTGACTGTTTCAAGCTGCGTTGACCAAATTGGAAGTGTTTAAATGAGGGTGAATGAAGTGGCCGAAGAACAATTTGAAATGCAGTAAGCAGGTAAATCAAGTTTGAAAGAACAGATCCTTACGGTGGTCACTGTTTCAACTTAGGTGGAGCTTGTTCGGAATAGCTATGTCTGGATAAAATGTTTAATATGAAATTCTTGGGGAATCTAAAATATATAAATGCCGGCTTGGTTACAGACTGGCTGGCAGATCCATATTCCAGTAATCTCACGTCCCAAGATTTTGAGTACCAGTTTGATACCCTTAGTGAGCTGCTTCTAACTGCTTGGAATTACATTTTTACTTCAAAATGGTCAGTTAAAAAGAGTAGTTCACGAAGAACCAGTTCAGTTTTGTAGTAATCCTATTTTAATAAACCCAGAACACAGCACTGATCTTGGTTTCACTCAGACAAACAAGATTAGGAAATTCTTAAAACAAAAATTAAGTACTTATTTGAAATATGTGACTATTTACTTTATGTATCTCTAATTCTGAGCATCTTGTACTACATGTAGGTCAACACAGGCTTTTATTCACTTAATTCCACTGTACCAGTCTTGACCATTTTTTTTAATTCATTTTTTTAAAAGGCAAAGTAATGCCAATTACTATTGGCATGCAGTGGAATCTCTGTCCTGTGCTTGCCTCTGCCAAGAGGTAATTTGGTGTCTGGGAAGTTCATGTTTTTACTATATGCCTCTGTTTCCCTCACTTGTGAAGGAGATGATGATACTGAAACGTGTTGGTAGCAAGGGAGAGGGAAACCCACCACAGAAGATGACTATTCTGCAATAGTTAGCTTTAGTACCAGTTAAAATGCTGCATCTGGATGACTCAATATTACACAGATTTTTATGCTAGAGATTGTCATTTATATAGCGAAATTATGTGGTTTTGATTCTATGACTCAATGGCAGTAAGTCTGCATGGGGAAAAGAAAGTGTCTTAAGACAGTGATGGAAACGTTTTAGAACACTGATCTGCATCCAGGTGAGAATGTTTCAACCTGGCACAGAAAGAGGTTCCTACTCCGGTCTTCCTGTGACCACTCTTGCCCAAATCCTTCAGCATTCAGATGCAAAACCTTAGAACTAAACCCTGCCAGATCTGACTGGTGTTATTTCGCTCTCTCATGTATTTTCCCCACAAAGTTCATGGTGATGAGACTGAGCCTTGGGTTCATATTACTAGGGAAAGATGCAGGCCATAAAGCCCAGATTAAGGGGCTTGAAATGTGGGTGGGTTTTTTTCTTTTAGAACTGTACTGTATTTGGCAATTTTTGTTCCTCTGGGGTTGACAGAATTTTTTTGGCAGTTAAATTTTCACTCCCTGAGTTCTGCTCTGAGATTCAGGTTTGAATAAATCTGAAATATGGAGCAGAGTTCAGTCCAAGTGAGAGAGTTTCCCAAGGTTTCTGTCTGAAACAATAAATCCTTCCTTGGAGAGAGAAGGGCAAACCTCCACCTTGGTTCATCCAGAAGATTTGCAAATGCTTTTATGAACCTGGGTTTAATTTGGGGTTTGCAAGAAAGCCCTTTCCTATTTCATCAACTCCTGTTTCAACTCCAGGGTATTACCCTACCTGTGTCAGAGTTAACAGGAGTTTTTCTACTCCCATTTGTAGAAAAGGCAGGATTTCCCACCCTGAAATTCTGCCTCTTTCTGTTTATTGCCCTTACAGGCCAAATACTGAGTTAGTAAATATACTTCGTGAAACACCTATTGATTTCCAAGCTGAATTTCAAAACCTCAAGATTCCATGCTATTCCTCTTAACTCTACTAGAACTGGAAACGTATTAGCTATCAAATGTACTAATGACCCAGTAGATGACAAAATTCAATTGAAGAAGTGTGGCTTACTGAAAGCATGTACATTCCTGGATCTTTCCTCTGCATTTTTAATGAAGATGCTTTGGCTGCATTGAAAAATTCTCATGCCGACTTCCCCAGCATTTGTTTTACCCTCTTTACACACAGCACATAGTATACCTCCCGATTTTACAAAAAAAAAAAAACCAGTGTTGTTCTGCTCTTCAACTTGCAGCCTTCTGTACCACGTAAATTGGAGCAAAAAAAGGTCTGTCTAATCGATCCTTATTTAATAAACAGTGTTATCAATGCCTTTGAGGCAGCTGTACACTGTATGACATGGGGACATCAGGACATTTGCTGGCTTGTGTTAATTGGCATGGCAACATTGTTTTTTGGCCTGGCACACCAGATCGAAAATTGAATTTACAAAATCAAACTGTAGTTATCTACATTCCTTGATGTCCTCCCAGGTGAGCTACTGGGCTTCATGCTAATAACTTCTAAAGCAAGCAAACTTTAGCTAATTATGTGCTAGTTTATTCTCCCTTGCTAAATTTTGGCAGGTTGCTTCTGTAAATTATGAAAAATAAATGTGAAATATGCAGATGTCTTTTGTTTGAAGCAGATGTTTGGTCCGCCTTGCCAGAATCTAATCAGCTGTTTCCCCAGAGTTTGTGTTTTGTTTTTTTTTTTTTTGTTGTTGTTGTTTTTTTTTTTCTTTTCTTTTCTTCCCCCCTCCCCCAAAATTGTCCGAGAGCTTTATGAAAACACGAAGGGTTGGGGGAGTGTAAAACAATAGGACACTGCTTTGTTTTCCAGCTACTAGACTTCAAGGTAACTCGAAGTAGATTTTTAGGTTGTTGCCTTCTCTGGTTAAAGCCACAGCAGATGCTGGCAGAGAGCCCATAAGGCACAGTATTGTCTGAGGACAGGCAGAATTTGAATGCAACCTTGCCTGTCATGGGGGAGGTGGTGGCAAGTTGGGAAGGAGCCAGGGAAAGCTCGCTTTGAAGTCCTGATGGTGCTGTGTGGCCAAGGCCAGCAAACTTGAGTGCTTCCCCTACAGGGAGCCCCACAGATGGGGGAGCTAAAGATCTCCAGGAGCATAGTGCAGCTGTGTTAAAGGCAAAGTGGGTGGCAGGAGCTGCTTCCTTCCTTGTTGCCCCAAATTACCCCTCTCTGCCCTGTTGCCTACAGCCTGGCATAGCACAGGGTCTGAATCTGCCCTTAAGGGTACTGACTGCTTGCTGTAGTTTCCTGGTTATCAGAGCTTCTGGAAGTGAAGCCCTCTCCAGAAGAGTCTGATCCACACTGTACCTCCCACTTTGCTCCTGGCTTGCTGCGCAGGATGGACTCCAATGCACAGCTGTGCTGACGTAGCAGCTGTGCCTCCCCAGCTATGGCACTGCACCCTCCCAAGAAGCATTTCTGTCTCAATAGCGGCATTTACTACATTAGATACCAACATAAGGTGCAGAGGAAGATCCGTCAGACCTCAAGGATAACCCAGCTATTCCAGCTCCAGCAGGCTCATCAGAAGTTCGGCGTGAGAATAGTAATTATTTTTTTAACGCGGTGCTGAACACCTGCTTTGCACTTTCTGTTCAAGGCTTTCACAGCATTTGACTGTGCATGGATTTAAACTTCCAGCACTCCTAAAGGTTAAGTATCAATATCCACGCTTTGCTTACAGGAAAACAGACACAGAAATAGGCAAAGCGTTTTTATTCTTCAAAAGGAGCAAAAGTGAGTTTTGTGAGTTTTAAAAGACTTTACTGGGGGGTGATCACGTTAGTCCATGTCACAGTTTCCTACTGGATGTATTTTTCCAGCTCTTGTCAGGGCTCCTCTTGTGGGTCAGCAGAGAGGCTCTGTGTTCAGAGCACTTCATGTTTGTGTGGATCTGCTGATCATTTCCAAAACCTGTGCTTTTACCTTCGGTGCTTGAAGCTGAATGGCTGCCTGAATTGATAACAACCGAGCAGCATCTCTAGGAGCCAAGAGGTACAGAGCAGTAGGCAACTTCTGAGCGATAAGTACTTCAGTACTACGGTACTACTTATTTTTTTATCATGGCTGAAGCACGAATCAAGAGTCTGTAGTGATAGGTGCTTTGGAAGCAATTAAAATGAATAGTCCTTTCCCCAGGGACACAGGTCTTGAGATTGTGGCAAGATGCTCTTTACTTGTAAATAGATTGCTGGAGGGAAGGATAATTCAGCAGCCTAAGACTGCTAGGGAATTTTTTTACAGTAAAACTGAAGGGGAAAAAAAAACATTGCCAGGTTTTTTAGCTTCTTTACATTTACTGTTGAAAGACTCTGGATTTGATCCTTACAAAAGCATTTGTTTAATCTAACTATCATCAAGGAATATTTTTTTTAAAATGAATTCTCACAAGGCAGTATGAATACATAGACCTTTGATTATTCAAAAAAATTATACAAATCAAAATAAATTTGCCTGAGCTATTTAAAATAATTAACCTTTGACAAACCTCCTTCTCTGGTAATGGAATAGTAACTATATGAATAAAAGATAAGTCGTGACATTCAATGAATTACAATATTCACTCCATAAATTACAGGATAAGATAGCAGTATAATCTACATTTTTATAACCGCGAAATGTCCCGAACAGTAGCCCCTGTACTCTTCAGGTTATTTTTGTTCTGTTTCTTTGACGTATGCAACGCCTCCTGTATGAAAATCTTCCCAAGTGATGTTAAGTTTCTGCAGTGCTCACAGGGGCTGTGACCCAGGCCTTCCTTCTCTGCTCTGAAAGGGAATGTGAGCCTTAACGGGAAGCCTGTGCTACAAAGGGATTCTCCTGCACGGTAACAGTAAGTGCAAATTATGATCCTGGGAGTCTCCTGCTATATAACCAAGTACAATGCCAATAAACCAGGGGTGTAAACCACATGAGCATATGGACAAAATATGGTCTGAATGGCATGATTATGTTTCTCAGGCCATAATGAATTCATCCCAAGGTGCAACTGTACATCTGTTGTTATAGTGTTCATGATAGCAAACACTACAGTTAAGGTTGCAGTTTAACTCAAATTATAGCCACCTGTTTCCATTCACTAACAACTTTCTTAAAAATTATTCCTTCTGGACTTATTCACATCAGTTCTAAAATGGTCATTCATTTATGTATTTATTTGGGGGAAAATATGTTTGATTTGTAGAATAGGCAGGCTGAAAGGCACCCTCTTTCCTCCTCCTGCTCCTGTCCAACCCTGGTGATTCTCACCAATGCATTTCCTTAAAAATAAATCAAAACCTGTGGCTTTTAAGGGACTGATCCAACTCACATCGATATTTTTTTTTTCTTTTTTGGTGAATACTGTATTGGGCTTTCTGTGACTCACTTTGTGGCTGCTGGCATGGAGTTAATACTGTGCAGAAACAGATCCGATTACTGCATATGAAGCTTTAGGTGCTTTAGAAGTTAGGAGTCTTATCAAGACTAGTTTTGTACTATTTCTTCTCATTGTGTAGTCAATAAGTGTTGCTTACATGTCATCCCATCTTTCTTTAGCTGGGATAAATCCGAACCAGCATCTTTATAGACTGGAGAGAACAGGTAGGATGCTTGATTCTTGACAATTGATACCGAGGAAGATGAATTTCTTTAAAGAAAGTTTGCCACCCCTCTGGGGTGTGTGCATCTGTGTGAGATATCAAAGAGACAAATAGCTATTATCAAAACTTTAAAAATGGCAAAAGAGGAGAATCTCATTTTGGGTCTACATGTTCCCTTTCAGTGACTGACTTAAAATTTTTTAATGTACAAGTCAACTTTGCAAATGTTTTCTGAGTGAAGGCATACAAATATTAAAGGAAGATCTGCTACCCATTCTTAAACAGAGATGCACATCAGTGATACATACAATATTTTCAAGTGCAAATGACCCTGAATGTGATAGATTCCCAACAAGTGAATGTTTGTGGAGCAACATCATTTCTTAGCGAGAGTCCATAGTGCATCTGTTACTGAATGTTCTCCATCGTGCTGTCTTCTGAGGGGCGTAAACATGTGACCATGATTTCAGGTTTAGTTTTGATGTGGTAGTACAGGGAGTTTTTGAGCTGTTTGGTGCACCGCTGTGTTGAGTTTCACTGCAAGTCCCCTCCTGACAGCTGTGCAAGTGCAGGAGGGGAGATTACACGGTTCTTCTTGAAAAGCTAACTCGCCAAGTCATGGTCAGCTCCTTAGAGGGGCGAATGCTGATCCCAGCATGGAGCCTGGAAGGCCAAGTTAGATAATCCACAAGGGTTAGTAAGAAAAAAAAAAAAAAAATCCTTCCCCTGAGACTTCAGAGCATTACTGCTCTTTTTCTCTGCCTGTATATTGCTTACTGCTACCCTGGAAATGAATGCAAAGTACATTAGGGTGCACAAAAGTCACAAAAGAGAGCTTCTCTATCCCTTTCTCTTGTGTTATGTGAGTGGTTCCACTCACAGGGGATGGGGAAGTTCTCCAGTTCTCACATAGAGTGCCACTTGCTTTAAGTAATAGCATTGTTCAGCTTTTATAGATATGGAATCCAAAACACAGCTTGCAAAGTGTACTCATGCCCTTATGCTTTCTCAGTAAAGGGGAAGCTGAGAAGAGACTTGTCTATGGCCCTGTAGCGAGGCAAGGGCACACTCAGGGTTGGAACTGAGGTCCCAACCCTGTGCTAACCCCTGAGGCTCTCCTTCCTCTCTGTACTGGCTCTGCTACCTTCAAGGCTGTCTGTACCTGTGAAGGTGAGAGCATTAACGGGGTGTAGTGAGACAGCTCTGCAAAGCCTCTGCCAGGTGCACAAAAAGGATTCCATTCGGCAAAGTGACTCCGCTGTCATGCGTTCATTGCTGCAAGCGGGGACAGCAGGTTGTGGTAGAAATTGTTGGAAACAGTAGCAAAAGAGTGTTTTGTTTGAGGTTTAAGAAAAAAAGTTTCTGGAGGTGCTGCTTGAGATTAGGACTCACACAGCCTTTTTGTTCACTTGCTCTGCTGTCAGCATATTTTCTACGAAACTCCTGTTCTCTTGGGTGGGACAGAGGAAGATGCTGGCAAGATGGGCAGATGGATGGCAAGCTGCCACTCAGCCTGGAGCTTGCGGTCCACATCTACCTAGACCCAGAGGGCTACACGTGGCATGATTTGAAGCCTAAAAGAGGAAATGAACTTTCAGTGACTCATTTTGAATAACTCCTTTCCTTACCTTTATTGAAAGGTGCCTTAGTGAAAGCTTGTACTATCACAATTATAAAGAGGCGTTGATATAATTATGTAGTAATTGCAGTAAATTATCGAGATGAAATCATTAAGGCAGCTTTTTATATTATTGCTGCTTAAGGTAGATATTGTATATATTTGGAAGAGAAGAAAAGAAGAATTCTCTCGCAGCTTTAGTATTACTAAAAATAAAGGAAGATTGTGCTCTTCTGCTGCTTCTTACTGACACTGTCAAGAATAATTTGAGTGACACGGAACCAAAGCAAAGTGTGTTCTTCCCTGAGCTCTGAGTAGCATTTTAGCTCATTTTATCAGGCTTTCAATCACAAAGTGGCCTTTTTTTCTTGAACTTACAGCAGAGGAAACAACTTCACAGAATAAGGTTATTTTTGTGCTTACAAGTTAGCCATTTGCAGAGAAAATGTTATTTACACAGATGAATTCATGGGGAAGAACATTAAATCAACCATTCTCTTTTCTTTCCTTATGGAAATCTTGTGTGGATATTCTTGTTTTCTCTTAGGGATGTGGGAGGAAAAAAGGGGGAATATTTCTTCAGTCTGTCCCTCTTAATAGGCTTTTTACATGTGTGTAGGGTCCAGAAAATCTGTTGGTGGCGATGATATATTTGGTTTCCAAGATTTGACGTATAGCAAAATATTAACAATGATGGAACTTCTGTATTACTTCATTCTTGTTTATTCTTTTGTGTATATTTATCTATGTTTTCAAGGCAAAACTTAGTCGTGTTTCACTCAGGGGATTGGTAATTGGATATAGAGCCTTTCACCTCTAGGTCAGCAGTTCAGATTTGTTACAGGTCAGTACTGCCTGGGAGTTGCTACCATGTGACAGCTGCTCGGTGGCCCTTTATGAAATGAGTTGGTGGTCCCAGTTCACTGCTTTGAGAGCAGGTGTCTTCAGCACAGATCAAACTTGAGAGCACCAGTGCAAAATCCATTGTTGGTAGAAAAGAGAGGAATTGCACTTGGGTATAATGCTCATAGTTTGCATGAACTTAAAAAAAGAGTCAAGAGAGCAAATAGACTTGTCCAGATCCTCAGCTGGTGTAGATTTGGCATAGATCCATTAAGTGTAGCTGCAGTGATTATCACCAGATTCTTAAAATAGTTCACTGTGAATGGGCTGTTTTAGTCATCTAAAGGTTACTGACACTTCAGTAATATTTTAATTAAGTAGAGACCAAAATTTTCAATTCAAGTACCTTAGAATTAAAATCACATTTAGAACAATTTCAGGCTTCCTGAAATTTGGAATAAAACTAATTCTTCCATCTAGTGATGCCCTGAGATAACCATAAAATTATGGTTAATGGATTTTACTGTTTGTTGTCCCAAAGGAGATGAAATTGGATTTCAAAGATACATTAGTTTCCAATTTTTAATGACTCTCTGCTTTTAATGGTTTTGCCTGTGCTTCTGCCGAAATTTCCAGGGCAACAAACCCAGGCCAAGCAATTCTGAACTGTGGAGGTGTAGTAATGGAAGAAGTGAAGTCTTCCACCAAGGAAGCTCCTAACACTAGGGGAGCATAAATGTCTCACAACACTTACTTAGAAAAAACTTTTAACAGTTGAGAAGTAGTTTAGTTATCTCTCATATCACTGAAGTCTTGTTTAAGAGGAGTCTCTGTTCTATCTGACAGTTTCCAAGAGAAGGGTAAGCGAACAATTTGCTCTAGAAAAAAGTATTTCTCTTATGCTCAGATTTTGCTGCAGCATTTCAAATCTGAGTTACTCTAGCACAAATTTCAACTGAGACAATAAAAAGGCACAGGGTGTCTTAATTTTGTCAACAAAATGAGCTTGAAGTGAAATATTTATAAATTCTTACAAGTCATTCTGTGATTTAAAGAGAAAATGCTCTGTTTGTAGAGGGTTCTTCATGGAAAGAAGTTGAACTTCTTTGAAATGCAGACTTCAGCCTTAATTACAGAGCAGTGACTAGCACTTCCATTGCTTTAGGCTTAAAAATGATGGAGACAGATGAGTAGCCTCTTCTCAGTAATTGCTTTTCTTCATAATGTATAACTTATGTTCTCTTTCTTGAAATTCACTATTCCCATGTCTGGTATAATTTAGAGAGCAGGCTAGTGCACTGGTTGTTTCTTTTCCTTGCCTCAGAGCTGCCGGATGATGGGACAAAAAGGCAAGCAAGTAAAAAGGAGAGAGGGCTGAAACTGCAGAATGGGTGGTGAAATGGCATTTTTGGTGATCCAGTCCGTGCTGGATGATTTAGTCTTATTTTCTGTGCACCCTTGGCTGGTTGCTGATCATGGAGAAGAACTAGAAGACTTGCTAGGTATCTTAAAGAAAAAAGTCAATTATCGAAGTGTTCTAACCCTGTTTAGTGTCAGATTCCTTCATGAACTTGTACATTGTGTCATTCATAGCTTAGTAACTTCGTATGTGGTTTGTTTCTCTAAGTCTGACCTCATCCACTGTCTAGGAACAATTAGTGCCATGATGATACAAATACAGTATCTAAAGATGTTTGCTTCAAAAGGATCAGTTTCATTATTTACAAAACTAAAGGTGGTGGGATTCAGCTACAGATTAGTCCAGCCATTAGAAAAGGAGGCAAACATTGCTTGTGCAAATACTTCTGCTACACCTAAATTGAATAAACTGAGGCTTTGGAAGAAGGAAGGGTAAGAATTCCAGCTGCCTCCTTTCTTTCTAGCTGAAACTTGGAGGTACAAGGGCATATTTAAGTGTACCTTATTCAGTCACCCAGAAAAAGACACCATTTGAATGCACTCTCTGAATAGGAGGCACAATGATAATAGCAACGTCACACAACAGAATGGCTACTGCCAAATCGCTTTAGCCTTTCTGCATGATCATCAGGGCCAGCAATCTGTTAACCAGCGCATTCTCTAGTTTCTTGCTGTAGCAGTATGCTTTAATTTGAAATTACTGTTCTACCTAACAAGAAACGAACAGTTCTTGAGAGATATTTTAAAAAGATTAAAAAAAAAAAAATTCAACAAAAGAAATCTCACAATCCAGAAGAGCCAAATATTGGAAGGTGAAGGGAAGATTAAGAAGAAATTGCCTGTTACAGAACTTCATTAAAGCCATTTATTAGCTTTGTAATGCCTAACAGTCTGCTGGCTCCAGAATTTTTTCATATAGGGGGGCGGATAAGGGAGCGTTTCGCTTTCATTTGCATTCTTGATCCCTGCTGCTCTGTTTATGGCGTTGATGCTATTCATACAGTCTTTGCAATATTAATTTTTAATTTATGATGCTCATTAGGAGACACTTAAAACAGAACAATTATCATTTATCTTGATATATTATTTACTAAGACTTGCTGTCATGGTTAGGGACCTGTGATTAGTGGGAGGGGAATAGAGAACAGCTCTGAAAGGTGCTTGGCTGAAGGGTCTGAATCTGAGGAAACGGTTGTCACCACCAAAGGCCTGAAGTTCTGATGTCTAAGCAAAAGACTTGCAGCACCTAATCAAAACTCAGGAGGAACCTTCGAAGATGAGTCTGGGACAGTGGTTAATGAACCTGCAGGATAATATTAATGAAACTCTCTTGTAAACCACCAGCTCATCAATTATTCATCCTGCTATCGTCCTGGTACTTTACTGTCTTCCCTTTTTGTCTCAACGTGATTACCTTTTTTTTTTTTTTTTTTTTTTTCNCCTTTTTTTTTTTTTTTTATTCTCTCTATCCTCATTTTCCTTTTGTAGATTTGCTGACATGTACCCCTGGTAGTGCTTTTTCTCTGGGAAATTGTGTTTCTCGAGGCAACTGTGCGGTATCCACAGGAACAAGATGGGTAAATTCTGCTCTTTGAGGCATTTGGATAAAAGTGCTGCATTTATTAAGACTTAATAAACCAGATCACTGATATGACAGTCCTGGAAAACATGATTTGTTAAAGGCTACCATATCAGAAACTCAGCATCATCTATATATTTCTTAATTTAGCAAGTTGTTGTGTCACTATCTCTCCCTCCACAATTTTCCCTCATACAGGACTTCTGAGAATCCCTGCCTTCGGTCTGAGTTCCCAGGTTGTTTATAATGTATGGTTGTGCAGGAGAGAAGGCAAATTGGATGTTTTGGAGCCTGATAATTGCAGCTCTGCATCTGAAACCAATTGTGGTATTTTTAACTCTGTTTTATTCAGTTATTTTTAGACTTCCTGAAAGGGGTTTTATTTCTGTTTGTTTTCTGTTTGACATCAAAGCAGGAACAACAAATTACTAATTTTGTAACCTATTCCCTGGACACTTGGCTTTCAATTTTTTGAACCATTGCACAGCAGCAACGGAACTGCACAAAACCTCAAGGACTGATACCATCAAACACCTTTGAGTCACACGTACCATTCCCTGCCTCTGTTCTGTTGAAAATCTTGACAGTAATCTCAAAGGCAACCACTGTATTGATAAGCTATATTTTCTAGGGGAAAGGATAGAGAAGGAGTTATAAATTCTGTGGTTCAGCAATTCTGGCACTTTCTGCCCCCCCACCCCCTGGATTTTGCAAGCTTGTATTTAAAATGTATTTATACCAGAAGGGGAAAACAAAAAAGTCCCCTGCCTGGTGTTATAAGAAAGCTGATGCAATAGTCAATGATGACTCTTTCAAAGTAGTGTAATGAAGACAGCTCACAAAGCTACAGCCAGTGTTTATGCTATGTAGCCCATTTCATCTCCAAGCCAGTTTAAAACCTTAGCAGACTGATCTCTGCAGCACCCTTGTGAGCGAGGTATGTAGGCATTGTTAGCCTCTTTGTTACGTTGCATCAGAACTTCGTTAGGCCCTGGTATGCAAATGCAAAAAGTATGGGAGGACGTATTCAGCACCACAATTCAGCTTATGTTATTTTGCTCCCTGT
This sequence comes from Cephalopterus ornatus, assembly GCA_013396775.1. Classification (NCBI taxonomy): domain Eukaryota; kingdom Metazoa; phylum Chordata; class Aves; order Passeriformes; family Cotingidae; genus Cephalopterus; species Cephalopterus ornatus. The sequence goes on from VZRE01011397.1 coordinate 315,375, forward strand.
TGTAGATTTAGGTTGTTTGGTAAAGAAAACACTGCAAAATGGGGATTTCTGCCTCTTCCCCTGAAAGCCCAGCTCTGACAATATTTTTTTTCTCATTAATTGACAAAATATTCCCACAGAATTTCCCTAATTGTTATACCACACGACCTCATTTAGGTAGGATTTCGAAAACCACGAGCTTGATTTGGAGGTGTAAATCCTGTGCTCTGATGTGACCATGAGCACTCAGAGCTGCAGCCTGACCCACATCTGAGTGAGGTGACACATCCACATGTCAAACTGCAACCCCACACAGGAACTAGCTTGTCTCCTGGAAACCTTATAGCTATGCTAGTGTGGCATGTTCCTGGTCTTACTGTGACGGATCGGAGGGATGAGGAGACATGCAGAGTTACTCCTACAGTGATAAATAGAGGTTTCCTCGTGGCCCTGTGCTCTCTGTGTAAGCAAGAACCAGAATTCAGACAGACCTTCTTGAAAACGAGTGCTGGATTCAAACCATCAAGACACTCCAGACTTTTCTACCCATTCCAGCTGGTTATGTGGGGTTTCATTCATCACCTCTAAAGAATGTTTTTTGGATTAGTCTTGCATCTTCGCAACCAAATCCAACCTTTGCTGCTCTGGTAATTTAATGTTGGAATCGCAATTTACTATAAACCTTCTTAGCAGGCAGGTAATCAACTTAACAGAGTTTATTGCACAAGCAGCTGTTCAGCAATCTAATATTATTATTTTTTTTTACCTGTTATTTGCAGCTGCAGAACAGGATAAATCCACATTAGTTCCAGTCTCTGCCTGACAAACAGTCTCATCTCTGCCATGTTCTAATTTTCGATAACTTTCAAGATCTGGGTTCTGCAAACTATGAAGCCCATAAATTGAACAAAACAACTTTGAATGAAGCAAGCCTGCTTAGTTTCTCTGTTGCGTTACATGCTGAAGGCTTAGCATTTATTTGGCATGTTACTGATTTGATTTTGTTTGGTTGGTTTTGGCTTCTGCTTTTTTTGTTTGTTTGTTTTCAAAAAGGGTTCACCTACTTTTGTTGGTGGTTAGCGGAATTGCTAACCTTTCTAACATGATAGGAAGAATAACCCCAGGTGTTTATAGCATTTGAAACAAGGCATGGCAACAAGCTGAGATGAATAGGTGTGTTCTTTCTAAAGGTGGTGTGTGTTGTATGCTCTTGCAGTAGCAATGTCAGGGCTTTTAAACAACAACCCTATTTCCCTAAAGCTTTCTTCAGCTTTCTCAGCTTTCATTGAAGCTGGCAAGGGGGGAAATCTGGTAGTGTGTGTGTTGCAGAGTAGCACGGTGTAGCTCTTTTAATGCTGGCTCTTTATAATCTTTGTAAGGTCATGTAACTTTTCTGATTTTTGCCCAGGGATAACTTTTCCCTTATTTTAACATATTTCCTTTTGTCTGGTTTGGCCAGTAATTGACTTTGTCCTTTTTTCATTTATTTCTCTGCCTCCTGGTTGTAGCATCTTCTCCCTGGAGTCTCAGGTTAGAAGTTTTCCCTTTTGTGAAACCATGACAGGTGCCTAATTGAATGATGAATGTCCCTTTATTACTCTGTAATTGAACTGCCAGCTTTTTGATTGGTTTGTAGAGATGCTCCACTCCTCATCAAGCACTGCGGGGGGCTCCAGGGCTGGCAGGCTGGGCCTACCCTCCATCTGTCTAATCGCATCTCTCCCCTACTTGGGTTTTGGGTGGGGAGGGGGCTCAGGGGGAGGAAAGTCATAATAAATTATGCTAATTCGGCGTCGCTGTGACAATAAGAATATCGCATTGTTACGTGCGCGGTGGCGGCAAATGCGAGAAGACGTTTTGTCGTCGTGGCTGCCTGGCCTGACAGGCCCTCGATGAAGATTAATGGCCCTCACCTGAGTGACAGAGCGGGGGATTGTGGGGCAGAGAGGGTCATTCATCATACTCTGACAGGTGTCATTCACTCCGACAGCCGCACCACTGTCGCCTGGCTGGCGGTTCCATTTTTCTGCCAGTTAAGCAAGGAGTTTAATAACATCCCCAGAATTAAAACTCATTCTTTGTAGCAGGTCTGACAGCTGAAAATAAGAAAATCAATTCTTCACATGTTATAGCCCAGTTAACTGACTAGGGTTTTGACTTTAATTTAGTCTTTGGGCTGAATTTCAAGTAGGCTGCTTTTGTAAGACATCATCTATTAAAATATACCAATAGCATTAACTTCACTGTTATTATTGTGGCTGGATTAAAATGCAGCCTTTAATAGTGGATGTCATCTTCATTTGATGCAAGCTCAAGCTCTTGCAGCTCTGGTGGGGGATATTCCACTTCATCCTCATTAGTGATGTTTATAGCTTCTCTCTTCATTAATATTGATCCCTTAAACTACAGAGAAAAACAAGACAGACACTAATTCGAACCATTTTGTATCATTAAACTGTTTGAATTTCTCGGTTTCAGTCATTCTGGCAAGCTGAATACAGTATTTCAGAAATAAAAGAAAAAAAGAAGAGACAGCACAAACTTCCGTCAGTCTTTTGCTACTCTTGGTGGGAAGAGCCAGGTGAGCCTTATAGCCCTGTGTTTCTGAGGTTCGTGTGCTTCTGAATGGGGCTGGCTAATCCTGGGGAAGGCTTGGAAGTAGCCCCTGAGAAAACAGGCCTAAAATAACAACCTTAATATGAGTTCAATATCTCAGCTAGTGAAGCCAGGACAAAAATATTTGTTGCCTATTTCATTTAAGTCATTAAGACTGTTGTAGCCCAGGGGCAGGCATGACTAGCTGGAAGCTCTGCTGTGGAAACACGCATGAAGAAGACAGATTGATGTCTGTTTGTCTAACTTAGGAGGTTGGTGAATCATCAGTGTGACACCACTATGAAAAATGCAACCAGGATGTAAAGAAGTGTAAGACTGAGTATTTCCAATGGACCTGGAAGCTTTATTGCTGCTGTATAAGGACAGAATGAGGCCGTATCTGCAGAACTGTGTGCGTTTTGGGTCAATGTAATCGAGAAGGATTAATTCAATTGGAGTAAGTGCCAAGAAAAGGCTACTAGGATGATCAGGAAAACGCAGAGCTGTCTTTATAAGGAGAGAACAAAGGACCCCAGCTTGTTTGGACTAGAAAAATGAGGGCTGAGAAGTACCATGGCTGCTCTCTACAAATATTTCAGGGAAGGTAAACACCGGGAGTTGAGGAGAGTGGAGTCTTGATGTGATAGCCGAGGGCATTGCTTCCAGTCCTGTGTTCTTATAAAAGCAACAGCAATTTGTCTCCATGTAGATAATAAATCAAGAACTGTGAGAGAAATTGCATGTGTACCTCTCGATCTCACTGAGGGGTTGTGGGGAAGGAAAGGTTTTGTTTAGGGCTGGTGGGGGAGGACATGAATTTATCACACTTTAGGAAATTTATTTCTGTCTCTGTTTGTAAGTGGAGAGGGAGTGTAGGATGGACAGGCTCCTCCACAGACACCTCATTCAAGTGTCTGCAATTATATGGGAAAAGTTTGTACACCTCAGTTGAATATGAATAAGGAGTTCTGCCCTTATTTTGTTTTATAAAGAGGATGTTATAGTACACTTTAAATTCTTGTAAATTTTTCCCTCTTCTCAATATAAAATGTTAAATTTTATCCCGTGGAGGCTACATTGCTTTGAAAGGAAAAATTTACTTCTCTCTTTGTTTTTAGAGATCTGTGTTATGAATGAGCTTCATTTAAACAAACAGTGTAGAAGTAAACTGAGTGCATAGTGTAGAACAGCAGTTTGACTATGCAAAGTAACAGATAAGAACATTTCACGAGTCTCTATTTAGTCTTAAGTGATTGTGTTAGTTTGATATCTGGTGCTTCTTTCTAGTGCAAAGGAAAGGCAAGAAGTTATTGTTTTGTTTTTTGGGTTTTGCTGTTTGTGTTTTTTTTCTGAAATCATTAACAAATAAAGTTCTTTCTTGTTCCTTCAGGTTATTGCCGTTTTTTGCATCTGAGGCATTAACTAATAAAATAATACTGGGCAGACTCTGGAATATTGTATGGATGATGCCATATGTGCATATCAGAGTGAAGGAATATCTCAGACCAAAAGTATAGTGGCATGTTAGAGACCTGCCTGCCTCTTGAAAATGAAATAGCCCCTTGTGCTCTTTTTGGTTCCAGTTTCAGAACGAATGGGAAGAGAAGGATCATCAAGGTAGTTGAACTGATATGATAAATTGGTTGTAAGTTTGTTGTTATTATTTTTAACTGTACTTCCAAACTCTTGTTTATTCTGAATATTTTTAATGGGAAGGTACATGGTATGTGGGTGAAGCAAAAAATAGAGAAAAGGAAGGGTTTATGTGTTTTCCAGTAGAGCAATTGTTCTAGTGTTCAGTACTGCTTATGGAAATGAGAGCTGTTTTAACAGCATGTGAATCATTGACTATTTGGAAAGCAAGTCTTTTCATTAAAGGCAGGTTTTTCATAAGGCAACTCTAAATAAAGCAATACTTACGAACCTAAAGAAACGTGCCCCGTAATAATTTTTATTTCAGTTAATAAGAGAAACATGATTAAACCACTCCTGTTACCTGACTAATGCAAATGCCTTTCTGTTAAATTATTTTGATTTTTCCCTTCTCAGTCTGGCTAGGTGGGTCTGCACTCCAGATAGAAGACTCAGTGAGACTTACACATGCAAAAAATAGAAACTTCACAGTCAGAAATACCTGCCTGCAGGAATAAATTAACACAAGTTTGTTGGGATTTTCTTTATAAACCGCAACTATAGATTTATCACCTATCTGTCCTCATCATTATCATTTCAATCTCATGACAAACAGTTGCTCTAGAACTTCCATGTTTTTATACATTAGTGCAATTTATGTGTTCAGAGGCAGCCAGTGACTTGCCAGGAAGATACTGCAGAATTTTTTAGAAGTTTCACCTCAGTATGTAAGTGATCATTTTGGTGCTTTCTCTGAGGTAATCTTCCAGAGAAGAAATTCTAAAAATGCTTATTGTGCTTGCTAGGCTTAGTCAATCACAAGGAAGATATTTTTCTATTATCATCTATATGTAATAAAGTCTATATGCTATTCAATTGCTCCAAGAATTGTATTAACTAAAGAGCAGTGGAAAGTTGTGGATATTTTATACTTGCAGCTGCCGAAGACAGGCTCTGATATTAACAAGAGCAGGTTGGGAAAAGTGATACTGAAGGCCACAAAGAGAGTGGGTGACTATTAGTCTAACAGGTTTCTTGAAAATCTGACTGTTCTGCCTTAATTTAACAGCAAAAAGTAACCATGTATAGAACTTGCTATGCGACATCATCAATTAGGACAGGATGCGTAATTCCAGTTTAGGAAGTGCTGACACTGGTGAATTGTGAGGCAGAGATGAAATTAGCACCCTGTTCTGCGTTCCCTCAGACAAGCTGGCCTAGTTATTTTAAGATATAGGAAGGTATTAACCAGTGCAAATAAAAATAGCAAAAGGAGTGCTAAAGTAGCTTCTACTGAGCTGACTGTATTTCCTGTTCTAATTATTTTCACCAAGCCACTTCTTAAAGTACTGCTGATAGTTCATTCCCTCTCTTTTTTTTTTTATTTTTTCCCCCTCCTCACTGTGAATCCTGGCACCTGTACATCATGGCTTTGTTCTGGGGAACAACATCTGTACGGAAATCTTCTAGGACATTTTGAGGGTTTTTTTGAGTGGATTCTTATTACTTTACTTAATGAAATGGGTTTCTAGGCCTTGGACAGGTGCCTGGCTTAGGATGGAGGTTTCAATGACTATGAAGAGCCTTGATGACTAGAGTAAGTTAGTCATCATTATTCTTGGGCATTTGGGGTGAATTTCCCAGCCATCCAGAAGGAATCTCTTAACTACCCATGCCTAGATGCCACAATGGAAAATCTCGAATACTATAAACTCTTTGGCTGTATATTGTACTGTGTCCACTCACAGAAGAATCCCCTGACCCAACTGAAGTCAACAAAATCACCGAACTTAGCTAAATGGACTGATTTTTAATTTTGTCATTAGGTATTGACCATTGTGTCAGCTTTTTTGTGGTTGTAAAAAGTCATTCAATTCAATTTTTATGTAAGAGATGTCTTTATCCAAGATGGCTTCAGATGCATAGTCACTGATGAAAGTGTAAAGTATTGAAAGTTTGACATTAAGTCATGTTCTTATTGCTGTACACTTAAAGAGGAGGTTATTCAGGCAATACAATTCTAGCAAGCTCAATTAGAGTAGGATTTAATTTGATAGGGATCATAGACCTACACTGTAGCCAATTAGTAGGATGAAACTGGAGTACAACACAACAAAAGGGCCTGATAATAAGCAAAGTGCTTGGGAATAGAAGCCAAATGAAAATGAAATAAAAGGCTGTGATCCAAAAATCTCTGGTCTTGAGAACATGAGACAGCCTCCAAATGGATGATTATGGCATTTATCACAAGGTACATTGGGTCAAAATACCCATTAAGGTTGGTACAGAAATTTCATAAACAGGACACTGCATAAAGAAAAAGGTGATTTGGAAAAGGAGAAAAATGCTAATCTACCTTGCTATCAGTTCTCTTGGATCTACAAAGATAACATATATGCTTAGATTCACTCTGCTCAACCTTCAGACCATAATTCCTCATCTGAGTGGGATCCTCTTTGCTTTAGGTTTGGTGGTGGTACCGTGGCAGAGAGAGGTATTTCCCGAGGCTGGCCTGACCTGAGGTGGTGACTACACTTTAGAGGTGGCCATTTTCTCTGACAGCCAGGGAGTTCGAGGTGCATCAGATTGGAACCTAAATTGTGCCACCTGTAGTGTGACAGGGATCTGTTCTGGCTGTAAGAGGGCAAATGGTGGACACTTAACCCCAAACACAGGCACCGCATGGTGACACCGCAGATAAGTGCAGTTTCAAGGTGTTACGGCACAAAATAAGGTGTATGATTTATGATTTTAGCTATAATGCTACAGCGTGACTTCAGCAAGCCGCAAATGTTACCAGAATCTGAAAGAGTTAGGGTAATAAGGGAAGAGCCACAATAAGTAACACAAACCAGGTTGGTAATACGGACCATCAGTTGATCCTTATGGAAACCGGCCTAATGGCACAGTGAGGCGGTAAGCCGTGGAAGCCTCTAGGAAAGCTGATACTCTGCCAAAGAGTAACGCTCCAAAAGTTTTGCTGCAGAAGGAATGAAAATGACACTGCAAGTAGAAATAGCAAGAGACAGACCCCACCACATTGGGATTAACAATTCTGGGGGTGTCCGAGAGAGCTTCATCAAAGGAAGAGCGCTTGAGATCATGCTGGGGATCCATGTGCTGCACATTGGAACCATGCTAATAGTCGCATTTTAGGGCCTGAAAAGGCCATTATGATTATCGCTTTTGTAATACAAACCAGAGCGCCTTATCTTTTAATTTTGCATTAAGCTGCTAATGTTTATTATGTAAGCGTACCAGATGCTTACACTAAGAAGGCTTCTTCCTAGAAGATTTCAAATTGTGAAGAATATACCATCTTTTCCATGCTTAAAGTATTCCTTGTGTTAGTTGTTAATTTTGTCCTCGTGGCTACCAACTATTTCATCACATTGCACTTATTTCCTGCTGATTTAGAGATTAATGCATGGATATCTTTCTTTCGTATTCAGAAATGGAAAGCTCTTCATCGCGTGGTATAATAATCAGTCTTTTAACCTTCTTTTGGGAAACTCAGACACCCTACCGAAGTGTGTCAGTTAATGTTATTGCCTTTAACCAAAAAGTAATTTTATTGCTGATTGTTTAGTTGATAAAACCTGTCTTTTTTTCCCCATCATAAACTAATGAATTAATTAGTATTAATTAGCCTTAATTATAGTCTTTCTTATTTTTAGACATATCTCATCCAATATCAGCCTTTTCGTGACTTTTCATAAGGCTGATGTCAGGCTGTTCATCTTAGCATTATCTTAATCATTCTATTTACGCTTTTTAAAATACTTTCCAGTCGTTAGCTTTCTTCTAGACAGTGGAGGAAGCAAATCAAAGACATGGATGGAGAAATCTGTGGCATGCATGACACAATTATTAGTAAATTTAAGAAATTTAGCTAAAGAGCTCCTCTACTATGGCTGGGAAAGTGCCTAGCCTAGAAAGAAATTCTTGCAAGTAAAATTCATCTTAGTCTGAATTTTTTGGTTTTGCTACTCAAGCCACAAATTGCTTAGAAAGTTTTCCAGACTTTGCTGTTGAAAGCCTCCTGGGAACTGAGTTTGAGCTTGTGCCTATTGTGGGAAGGGATCTTCCAGTAAGGCTGCAGTGGTCAGTCCGGTTGAAATCAGGCATCAGTCTTTTAGCACGTGCTCCTCTTCCTTCTTAAACAAAGTCAGTAGTGCGAAAGTGTAGGGCCTGTTGATGCTGTTTTATGGCAATACATCAAGTGATTGTTGCAAATCAGTTCAGAAAAATTTGCCTGGTATTTCTCAAGGTAAAAACTCTTATAACCCTTGTTACTGGCTGGGCACAAGGTTCAGCTTGCAGCCTCCTGTTATATTTCTCAGAAAGAGGGCAGATGTTACAATCCAGATACCTTCATTCATTGCAAAAAAGGAAAATTATTTACCAATTTTTTTAGATTAATTTTGAGAATCTGCTTAAAAGGAAATGGTAGTGACAATATTTTTCTCAGTTCATGTAGGCAATAGCAGATTTCAGATTATTTTGTTATTCTCCTCTGAAATTTCAACTGCGAGTTCATCTATTGAAGGATTAGACACCTGAGAAATAGTCAGCATCAGACATAAAATATTAGTTTATCAGGTTGCAGTTTTCCATAAGGACATAAAAAAAAATACTATGCTGTTTAAAATATTCCTCTGAATTTATGGAGATCAGATAACAATCTGGAAATGTACAAACTCAATCTGCAATAGTACAGGAACCACTTCAAACATCACCGTCACTCTAATTCTAGAGGCATTAAGGTTGATCATGAACACGAAAAAGAATGGTCTCAGAATGTCTAAAGAAGTAAGTATAGTGTAGTGTCAGAAATGCAGAAGATGCTAGTAATTCTTCTTTATAGGCTCTCCATGGTGAGCTACTGGATTCCAAGCCCATCCCACCTGCTTTAAGCACTGAGCTGAGTTGTACGATTACTATCCCTTCCTTCTTATTGATAGATCTGGGGTGTACATGAGTCATGGTGTCGTTGTCTTTTTGTACTGGGAATGACAGGTAGAACTGAATTCTTAAATTAGCCATCTCAGTTAAATGTCTGAAGCTCAGTAAGATGAATCTCCAGGCTTAAAACCCCCTGACCTGGTTTCCCCGTTGGCAAAACAAAGGTGGCTGAGAGAAGAGTGCCCTTATTCAACAAAGCTCAGGTGAGATTTTTCATCAGGTTAATAGAAATGTAGAATAATTTAGTTCAGAAAGCAACTCTAGAGGTCATCTGGAGCATCCTTACAGGCAACAGCTGATGATGGCTTGTAGTGCACAGGTTGGCTTTTAGTTACTATTTTGCTAAAGGTTAGGTCCTTGAACAGGTTGGGGGCAGGAGAAACAAAAAAATTAGTCAAAATCCCATTAAATTGGTTCTTACTATGGTGGCTTATTCATAGAACTTGATGAAATAGCATCATGATATGATTAACAAATAAAACCAAGTGGGTTTACTTAAAGTTTTCCACATTCAGATAATTTGTGTAAGAAAAATAGCTGAGTTGATGTAATACTTGATGTACTTCTGAAGGTGAGCAGTGTGGGATGTAGTTAAAACTAATTAAAGAGATCAAAATTAGCACAGAGACAAAGTGTAAAAATAAATGTAATCACAAGGGAAAAGTAATTCTAATTAAATTGTCAGAAAAATGTCAATTAAAAAACTTTGTATTTAAACCCGAGAAAAATATCTATGTAAAAGGCCTTGGGGAGGGTCATTAAAAAGTAACTAAATAAGCTAGGAAAGAACTTATCCACCTTCGCTGTCTGTCTGCAGTCCCAATTGCAGCAGGATCTGGTTAATCTGAAGTCTTTGGGATTCTACTGCTATGAAAATGAGTAAAAAATTTGTGCAAGCAGAATGTATCAGTTCCTTCTATGCACATGCATTCCTCAGATGAACTTTTTTCTGCTTTCACTGAATATGAGTGTTGTGGTATGGGAAACCAACCAGTGAGTGATTTTTAAACTAGTGCTTTAAAACATCAGAACTAGACCCAAAGAGTCCCCAGTGACTAAAGCAGATAATCAGCAAAGCTGTCCAGTTGTATGTTGAAAATGATAATAAAACTGTACAATGCATGTAGTTGAAGGACTATAAATGGTGCTGCTTCCAGGCTGAGGTATGTCATCAGTAAATCTAATGCTGTCACAACCCACCAGAAACAACAAACACAAGGCTACTGAGGGGCTGAAGGAATCAAGGGACTTTATACACAAAACTTGAAAACACACATCACCTGATGACACCATTATTCTCTGGTCTTAGGACATTGTCTTCCATGTCTCAGACTTCTCCATTTGTGACACAATATATATTGTGTCTTGCATTAACTGTTGTCTGGTGAAGCTGCCCTTCATTCTCTGACGTGTCTGTCCCTTTTCTTATAATATAATTCTTATGAGCGACTTGTTGCACTTCTTTTTTATATTATAAAATAGAAGATAATTTCTTGGCTCCCTTCCTGGACTGGGTCCAAGGTGTTTTAGGTAAAAGCTGACGTGCTTTTAAATGTTCTGTGCATGCCTAGTGTTAGAAAGTCGGCCTAAACCCTGAAAACACTAACTACCTGTTTATGGCTTTAGATCAGCAGATCAACTGGCAAAAGCTTTTTTTAAAAAAGTTGCTATCATTGTTTTTCTTCTTATTTTTAAAACCTGGCAGGCCTGGAGTTGTGGAGCCCTGTCACCAGAGAGTGGCCCCAAGAGAAGCTGCAAGTGCTCACCTATGCCAGTTGGTACATACAGCTGCAGAGATGTGGTAGCCTTCTCAGGGATTAGGTGCTTTTGCCACCTCAACCAATAACTATAAAAACTGGGAAAAGAATACAACAGCCTGGGGCCCAGGTATTTTGCTTATCTAGAAGTGTTTTGCATTTTGCAGAGCACCTCTTGAAAATGAGGCTGGGACACTCCAGTTTCTGCAGCTGCTGGCATTGCATCAGTATTTAGAGCTGTTCCTTGTTCTTTTATTAATTTGCCATCAGAAGTTGCCTCTGCCTGATTTTCTTCCTTCCCACACTGCACTGTCCATGTTTGCTACAGATGTGGGAAGCAGTGGTTAAACCCTTCCCTTTCCCCCCATTCCCCTTTTTGGTCTGTTTTCAAATAATGATGCCATTATCTTTTGACAGCAGGATTGGATAGCATTAGGTATCTCCATTCATTCAGTGCATCAGTCAAACCAGCCAAAGAATATATTAGATAGAATCACAGCTTTATCTGTCCAATACATAATATACCAATGTAGCGCAAGAAGGGCTGCTCAAATTGATTGAATTGGGTTTTCCTACAGCGCTGCTTTGTGTATAGTGGGAAATATACTGTATCAAACAATCTACAGGAACAGCAGCCATGGTGTGACTAATCTCAGCAATACTAATACTGAATAATCTCAGGAAACTTGAACAGGAGGATCAATGTTCCACTCGCTTCATATAAATGGCCTATATTACAAGAGCCAGCAGATAAAGGTTAGATACTGCTGCATTTAGAGCCTAGCATATATGACATAGTAGGGTGTATCAAACACAAACTCTGATCTCACAAGTGCTTGCAAGTGACCTTAGGTCTAAATGACTAAAACCATCAATTTAAGAGGCCAGCCACCTTACAATAAATTTAAAAAAACCTTCCTTGTATTTTTGAAACAGTGATCTCCACATAAAATTTTCTATATTGAACCCTTTAAAGCAGCAAGTCAGTCACCTGGGCCAGCTGCAGAGGACAAAGTGTTTGAAGACTCCGGGGTGATGGGAGGTTGTCAACATTAGTCTGCAGAGGAAAAAAAACCTAAAAATCCTAGAAATGATGCCCAGGGGAGTATGAAACGAGAACTTCTGCTATGTAAAGCTTTCAGCTGAAGAGAGCTTATTTGACCTTCCTCTTTTATGGTGTGGAATAAAGAGTTTGAACAATTTCATTTCCCAGGTCCTACAAGGCCAGAGCTGGTGGCTTTGATGCACCTTAGTTCAGGCAGGAGGGAAGATGAGCTCCAGGGATTTGCTTCCCTGAGGGAGATGTTGTTTGGCACAGTGCGAGAAGAGAGCGAGGAGTAGTGACCTGGAACATTAGTTCAGCTCCCAGCCACCACTGCATTTTTGGTGTGCTGTTCTTACTTGTGCTTCCTCTACAGTTTGAGCAGCTAGTGATTGGTCATTTCTATTCAGGGAGATCAGCTGTTTAGAAGGTTGTTTCTCTGGGGGGATTGTTTGTTGGGTTTTGTTGTTTTGTTTGTTTTCTTTTTTCTTTTACCTTTTAAGCTTTAAAAGATAACTGCCAAATAATGCTAATTCCTCTTCTAATTCTGAGCTGTTTCAGCCTTTTTGTACTGGCTTCTCCCAACAGCTGTGCCAAGGCAGTGCTGCAGTGGAGTCTGTCTTTTACTGCTTTTTCCTCTTTTCCATCATGCTAAAAATCACGCTGATAGAACTTTTTGATTTAGACGCTTGTTGTCTCAAAGAAAGAGGGAATTATTTATAATCAGAGGGGACCAGGTTTTCATCACTATAGATTGATGCATGTTTTAGAGCATTCACCTTTAAGGTATCCAGAATACAATCTGCTTGATCCTCTGTGGATTATAAATTTCTAGAGTTGGGCTTCTTTTTTCCTTTTGTCTGCTGATAAAAAGCTTTATGATCACTATTACATTATCTTGTCTGTAGTACTGCGGAACTGGGACCCTTCTTCCTATCAGGAAGTCTTTTCTTTACTTTCATACCAATAAAGTGATTTCTTAGACTGGGGTTCATCCCTAATAAGCAACTTGAGAATTGCACCTGAACCAAGAAATATTTTTCCCCTCTATGTGCCCTGAGCTTCAGAATATCAAGGAGCCAAATGCTTTGAATCTAAGACAGAGCTTACAGTCTAACAGCTTTTTTATCACCTTCCATCAAGCAAAAAAGCCTCCAGGTGGATTAAGCTGTGTGTGTAAGAAGCTTACAAGGTAGCAGGTGTCAAGTCCCAGTAAAGGTCATTCCATTAGGGCTATTCTCTTCTCAGACACAGCTTTCCTTGTGGACTTCTGTAAAACTGCCACTGAGACGTTGGTGCACTGCTTTACAGAGCAGAGATGTTCAGCAAAATGCTGAAGCGTGCACAGCATATTTGCCCAGGGATTTTAGGCTGAAGTCTAGCTTTAGGAGTGTGGCCCAGATAAAACACAGAGGCACTGCTAGAGACTGGTAGCAGGGTAGGAAAAATGCTTTCCCATGTTTCCAGTCCAGCCATCCAAAAAGGTCCAGACTAGATGGACAGGGTGTTGACAATATACCACAGAAGAAGTAGTAAGTTGTTAAAAAGAATCTAAAATCAAAATCCTTGTTGCATTATGATTGAGGGCCTGCAGTGAACTTGAAACACACTTGATGCATCCCAGTGTCTATTGTTACTAGATCAAAGGAGAAAGACTTGCTGTAAAAATGAGTAAAAATCATGTGACAACTCATTCTGCCAGACATTTCAAGGCATGAGCAGACAGCATTCAGTCAGCACTCTCGGATCGTATTTCTGATTGTATCTTCACAAAAACAAGGATCAGAAACAGAATTTCCTTTTCTTCTTTTTTTTTTTTTCCCCTCAATAGGAATGATGTAATGTGAGGAGCTCTGGCCATACACATAAGCCTTTCTTGCCCAGACTGTGCCTGCAGCTTTGCCCCCAGCTCTAGGCTTTTGGGGGTGAGCAGGAGGTGAAGGGTGGAAGAGGCCAGCAAAGCACGATGATACTTTCAACATTTGATAAAGCTGCTCTAAGTGACAACTTGGGAAGGAAAAGTTTGGAAAGCTTAGTCAAACTTGAGCTATTTCAAAGCATGCTCTATGAAATCCTGCATGCCTGTTTAAAAATTAAAGCTGAAGAAGTGACATGCAGCAAACAATCACCGTTCAGGAAATGGAACTGGTCCTATAGAAACCAGACTATACTGCAGGAAAGAAGTGGTGAGAAATCTGATCAAAGGAACACAAACAGAAATGATTTCAAGTGTATCTGTGAAGTAGAAAACCTGCCAGAAAATTATGTTAAGGACATTGCAGGGGAGTCAAATGATTTTGCTACTTCTGTTTTCAAGTATCTTGAACAAATAGTACTTTTCAGCTAATAAAGATGAGCCATTCGTTGATTGACATACCAATAAAAGAAATGTTATAACCAGATGATAAATCATGATGATAAATCATCTGAAAATATATACATAAGAGTTGTGAAGGATCTTAAAATAGAGAGGCTGAACCACTGGGGAGAAAGTGCAGTCTTTGCTAAAGTAATCTATTATACCAGGAGACAAAGAATAGCACAGGTTTATCTATAATTTAAATAGGCTTCAGTAGAGATTCAGGGAGTTTCCTGATAGTAAGCACTGTTTTTTGGTACCTGAGAAATTGGTTAAATTAACATTAAAGAATGTTATAAAAAATATAGATGGTCACAATGTTAGCTCTAGCTTACATAGTTTCTGCAGATTAGGTGTGGTTAGAAAAGATCCACTTGCGAAGTTATTTGGATTTCAGAAAAATCTTTGACCAGCAAGAAGCTTTACTGCAAGTTTTGTGATGGGCTTCTCTGAAAGTGAGAAGCTCAGTGGTGTGAGTGTTAACAAGTTATTGAACATCAGCTGATCCAACAGCAATTGCCTGTGTACATGCCCTTAGCCTGCAGCAACAGTGAGGAACTTTGAATTGCCTATATCCTCTTTCACAGAAACAGTGAGGCTGTGCTTGTTTTTGCAGAATAGTATAAAAAAAGATGAGTTAAGCATTCCTGTTTACTGTTCTGCAAAAACTGGAACCAAGAGTTATCTCAGAAAGGTAAAGGAGAGACAGCGAAAACGGGTTAAGACAGAGACTTTGTAGGCAACAGATAAGTAACCTGGTGGAAATTGGTTCTATGAATCCTCATAGGCTTCATTTCTAGGTCAGGTTTAGACATCTCTATGTAAAATGAAGGCTCACACATTCACATTAGATGGAGATAAAAACAGCCCTGAGGGCAAACAGACCTTCAGGCTTTGGAACATAAAACTGTGCTCTGAATAATAGGGTAAGGAGGAAACTTCTCAAGGATGGTGGCTAGGCCCTACCTGCTCCCTGAAGACTGCCTTTGCTTAACTGCTGTAGATTTTTGTATTGGCTCCCTGCTAGAGAAGGCTGATCCAATATGACAATTCCTGTGTTTTTTCCTAGTGTGATATAATGACTATCAGTTGAATCATACATTAGATCATGGCACCATGGTGGACTTCTGCTTTCAGTTACTGAACTTGGCATTTCAGCAGCTCCACTGACTTCTATACTTGCTAAATTTTGGAGTCCCTGTTGACTTCATGGTGCAATTGTTCATGTTTCCTATAAGCACACTCTTGATGTTGATCCTGCTTGGCAAATGGTAGCAAGCTTGTGAGCTTTGAAGGCTGGCTTGAAAACTGTGAACTCTGAAGATCTTTTGCCTTTTTTTCGCTTTAAATATTTTATCTTCCAGCCTGGAATTATTCATTGGACTAACATGTGAGCTGCTCCCATTGGAAAGACACTGGCTGTGAGGACTTTCCCTGTGTTTCTTCTTGAAAGGAGACCGTTTACGTTCAGAGTTACTGCTCTTGCAGCATGGCTGGCTTTGAGAGAGTGTTTTCTCCAGAGAGAGACTCTTTGGTTGGGAGCAGCTGCCGTTGGCAAGCCTGACTGGAAGAGATCTTATCCCCAGTGGTTTGGGCTGAGTGGAGACCCTGTTGCAGGGAAGTGCTGCTGCTGGAGCAGGGCCAGAGCAGAGTGAGTGAGCACGGGAGACTCTCTTAGCAGGAACGGCTTCCCTCGGCTCCTGCAACAGGCTGACAAAGAGCCCTCCTGTCTCCGGTGTCCTTAACCAAGTAGGGCTCCATGGCTGGGGGCTGTGGGATACCGCTGCCGGTAGCACATCCCAGGGGATGGATCTGATTCCTGGAGTTGTAATGAAGGCTTTGTGCAGCTTTGTGCATGTCGAGTGTTTGTTTGCATTGCCTAACAATGATTTGTATCACACTCTGAATATGTTTGATTTAGTTTCGCCACTGTTATCGTGTTTAATATTTTAGTGTGGGTTTAATAAACACAATGAAACCTGCACAACTCTCCACCTCCATTAGGCATCCCCTGTCTTAGGGAACCACTTTAAGAGATCCCTTAGGTTTCTCCTGCAGTTTTATCTGACCTTTAGTAAAAGAGCCCTCAGTCAGGCTACTGATCTTTGCTGCTCCCTTGGGTGGACTGCCTAAGACAGGTTTCAGTCTGTTTCACTAACAATAATTTGTTTTTTCCTGCCTAAGACAGGTTTCAGTCTGTTTCACTAACAATAATTTGTTTTTTCCTATGTGTGAATGCATGTCTGGTTGGTTTTTTTCTTTTTCACTTCTGTTCTGGAGTTGACTTTTACTCAGGTGGTCCTGTTCTATTCTTCATTGGGTTACTCATCAGTAACAATATATTTCAATTATTTCCTTTCGGTGATCTCTTTTGGGAGAAAGAATATAACCTCTGAACGATATGGTGTTAGCTTATACAAAAATATATACATGTGCACATTTTCTTTAGCATTTTTTGTGTCACTGTTAATTATTTCACCTCCCCTCTCCATTTCTTTCTGTTTTAGCTTTCAGTGAGTGTTTCTTATTATAGTGAATTCTACATGCCTGGGACTTAAAAATCATTTTACTTCTAGCACAACCAACTCCTTCTGTGTTTTGTAAGTACAAAAGCAGTACATAGAAATTCAAACTTAGATTTTATGCTGCTAGCCACTCTACCTATGAATAGTTGAAGAGAATATATTCCTGGTATAGGCTACAAGTTATCTACACAGAAAGAAGTTAATGTTCTCCTAATTAGATAGAAAGGGAAAGCAAGGAACATGAAGCTACCTATTCACAGCTAATTTTAGGCTTTCCTTTAGCAGTGCTGACATAGAGACTCTGATGTACCTGAATAGGGCCCTGGAGGGTGTGTCAGCTTAAATAAGATGTTGCACCCTGTCTCAGAGAGCTCTAGGCCACAGCTGAAGTGGAGTTCAGACTCCCAGTAACCTTCTTGAAGCACTGCTGAGAATTGGAGCGGAGTATTTCAGGCTCCCACATCGAAGATCTGGTTCTTAACTGTAAGTCAGTTCTCACTTTTTCTTTTTTTTTTTCCTTCTGTAGAGTTGACCTGGATCCCCATTTTCTTTAATTTAGGTTTTAATTTACCCTTGATACCTGTTCTAGCCAGCTCAGCCTTTGTTGCTTGGAAGGCATCGGTCTTGCTTTGTCAATACAAACTGAGCAGAATTAATTTTTTTTCTTTTTTTTTTTTTTTCCCATGCATAGATTTATTTGGTGGTGTTGAAAAAAGGTGCAGCAGGAAACAAACTGTCAACTATTTCACAATCTCTCTTTCAGTGGGGTTTAGTTAACAGATTATTCAAGAGGCAGGAAAAATGTATCTTTAGCATGGTGATGGTTTTAATTCTAAAGAATCTATGATCACAGAATCGTAGAATGGTTTGTCTAGTTCCAACCCCCCTGCCATGGGCAGGGATACCTTCCACTAGACCAGGTTTCTCAAAGCCCCATCCAACTTGGCCTTGAACATTGCCAGGCACGGGGCAGCCACAACATCTCTGGGCAACCTGTGTCAGTTCTCACCACCTTCAGAATAAAGAATTTACTCTGAATATCTAATCTAAATCTACTCTTTCCATTTAAAGCCATTCCCCCTTGTCCTGTCACTGTGTGCCCTTGTCAAAAGTCCCTCTCTGGGGACAAGGCTCTCTTGGAACCCCTTTAGGTACTGGCAGCCCACAATGAGGTCTCTTTGGAGTCTTCTCTTCTCCAGGCTAAACAACCCCAGCACTCTCAGCCAGTCTTCTTAGCAGAGGTGCTCCAGGCCCCTGATCATCTTTGTGACCCTCTTCTGGACTCACTCCAGCGGGTCCATGTCCTCCTTGTTTTTGAGGCCCTGGAGCTGGATGTAGCTCTACAGGTGGGGCCTACCAAGAATGGAATAGAGGGACAGAATGACCTACCTGGACCTGCAGCCCATGCTGCTTTTGATGCAGCCCAGGATACAGTTGGCTAGTAACCAGAAACTGGGCATTTTGGTAACTCCAGAAGTATAGACATTGATGCAGCAGGCTACAAATATTCTTGAGCATTTAATGCTTGCTATACATTTATTTTTAAAAAAAAAAAAAAAAAGAAAGAACAAAAAATCTTTGGCAATAACTGCTGTGAGTCACATTATAGCTGCAAATGTGTTTTGTGCCAGCAAAGAAGGAAGCCAGGAGAGAATCTGAGCGGTGAAACAGCCTTGCTGGTTCTGCTTTGTCTGCAGAGGCTCTGCATAAACACTTACCTGGTCCTCCCAATGGCAAGAGAAAAATGGGGCACAGGAAGGGGGAATTGGTTGTGATGTGCATATATACATAAGAACATGCAGGTATTTCCACATGAATGAAGCCATGGTGCTTCCTAGAGCTGTATGCACTGTCCCAGGCTAGATTAACAATGAGTTTGCATATATTTTATGTCAGGATCATTTCATTTGGAAAAATAGGGCTTGAACATAGGAACAGTACACAAAATAATCCAATCTCTAAGGTTCATTCCCTCCTTTGTTTCTCCCATTGAAACACGGTGAATCTCACCTGTAAATTTATAATCAAGGACAGGTCTTGTTAGCTCACTGGAGCTAGAGGTGTAGAACCACTGTATCATTATTATTTGACTTCAATGTGTCATCCTGTGGTACCCAAATAAAAGGATGAGCTTGAAGTGCGTCTTTGAAGGCCTCGCTGTTTGCTACATAAAGTGATAAAATTTATTCAGAGTTTTCATCTGTTAAAAAAAAAAAACAAACCAGAAACAGGCAAAAGGTATTTCCATTTAATGACCAACCACTGGCCAGACTTGAGAGTAAGACTGGCCTTGAGTAAATTCAAGGTTCAGATTATACCTTCTGCACATCCGTGATCCCAGTGCACAGCACACTGCATAAATTACTTCAGTTTAGCAAGAATAGGATGTGCAAAGAGGCTGTGTCTTGGGTAGGACGTATGTGCATCACTTTGCATTCTTTACTACTTCCTCAATGCCAGCTGGGGCATTGGTTATTTGGATATCATTTAAATCCAAATTCTTATATTTTTTTTGTTTTTATGCACAAAAACACGTGTACACATAAGGCACTTGGCTGAAGATTTTCAAAAGCTGGTCATGAGGTTGAAGCCTAACTGAACGAACTTTTAAAAGGCCTGATTTTTCAGGGCATGCTGTACGTCTCATGATCCTCATTCTGAATGGCTGAAGTTCATCTCCTCAATGCTATTGTTTTCTTTTGACAGGACTCTAAATCCCACAAAAAAACGTGTGTTTTCCTCATAGAAATGAGGACCCAACTAAGTGGTTTGTCATGGTTGGTGACACCGCTAAGAAAAAAACCTCTCAAAGCGTAATACACCATCAGAAATTACCTTATTTTTTCCCCCCTCTAACACATGTTAAATTAGCCAATAAGCCTTGAAGCTGTGCATACCTGATGATTAATTTATGTTATTTTGTGGGTGCATTTTTTTTTTAAAGGTTCTATCATGCTAGATTTACAGCATTGCAGAGTTTCACAATGTTGCAATGCTGTCTTCAATTCAGCCGCTTCATATTGAAATTTCACACACAATAATTGGCTGACCTTCACAGCTATGGCAGAAACTAATTAAAGCTGTAAGGCTTTGCTAGCTATGCTTTTGTGTGAAATGTGAAGTTTGGTGATAATGAAATATGGGGTGCAGATGTTATTGTCTCAGATAGTCTGTGTCCTTGGTTCACACTAATGAAGAACAGCAATTATTAAACAAAACGTATTTTCAACCATTAATTATTTGTGTTTTGATAGACTAAATGTCCCAGCAGCAGCTCCTTCTTCTTCTTCTTCTTCTTAATTCTTCAAAAAGTCATTTAGTGTAACTTTACAAGCTAATGGGGGAGTTCCTAGGATGCTGCATGAGACATTTACTGCATTTGGAGGATTGGGTTTAGACTCATTCTGTGGTGCATTGCATAAGACACTGCACCACAAATAAAGAAGTTTTTTTAAATGGGATGATGTTAAAAATTGGGGATTTCATTCCTCTAGACAGAATCTGCATAATGCAACCATTATTCCTGTTAGATTCATAATGCGGGCAGAAGGGGTACATGCAGTGGGCTCTTTTGGTGGATGGAAAAGGGCTATATCCTGCAGTCCTCCTTTTTTTGTGCCTTTAAATTAGTGCCCCATGATTCAGCAGAAGGAGAAGTCCATTTTTAGTTATGATTGATTGGCAAAGCTGTTCGGGTGTCCCCTCATTCCTTAGAATGACTATTGGGAGAATGTTGGGAAAAACAATTTTGGTTTTCCCCAGTGGGTTGAAATGTGGACTGTGTGTATGTACCTTCACCTTTCTCTGTTATGCTTGTGTGTTAGTACTGTAGTTCTATGAATTTGGAACAGCACTAACTGTAATGGTTAAGGATCACTGTGATTTGTGTCTCCCATTGCTTTGTTTTTTGTTTTCTTCCCCTATATATATTGTCAGTCCTTCTCTGTGTCGTTCTCCTCATTGCTGTTTGAGTTTCATGAATAGCCAGTTCTCCTTTTACCCCTGCCAGGGTAAAAGGTGATCTGTTTATGTCAACGTGGTGTGATGCTGTGCCCTTGAAGGCTACAGGGATTAATTCCCCATGTGATTTCTTAGAAACTGGATGACTCCTCTGAATATCCAGCCCAGTCATTGAGCAGCAGAGGTCTTACATTAGAGTGGTGTTTTGCAGGGACAAATTATATAAATATTTGCTGATTTGCTTCAATACCATTGCTGTTCCCATGTTCTTAGCGTCTGAAACATCAACTCTTAAGCGATGAAATATATGCAGTGATAATGAAAGATGAAACTGTTGTTAGGGAGATATCATTACGTTTTTGTCCATGCTTGGAAATACCTGAATATTGTCCTGCCTGACAGCTATGATCATACAGAAGAGTAATTCCTTACAGAAATAATTATGTCAGAGGACTCTTTTGTCTAAACATTGCATTGTGGGTTTGTGGACAATGACATAAGAAGATGGGTACCTAAGTGCTACATTCACATGCATCTTGAATACTGTCACCTGTACCTCAAAAAGAGAGAAAGAGAACTGAGACAGCATCAGAGACTTGACTATTTCCAGGAGTTGCTTCATTGGATGTTTTCTGAGTAAGGTTCTCTGAAAGTCTTAGCACTTTAATACCTAAATATCTTCAGATTGATAACACACTTCCCCAATGGGAATTTTGTTTTCTTCAAACAAGCCAAACAGCAACTTGTTAAGTATTGTCTGTAATGGCGTGGACTAGATTTCCCTGCCCCTGGAGTCCTCTTCTAGGGATTAGTGCCTGAGAGAGTCCAATAATGGTGTCATGTCAATTCAGATCCAGGTAGATGCGGCAAGTTTGGCTCCTAAAGATAAATCCTGGTCTCGAATGTGGATGTGGGCTGTCTTCTTAATCAGACAGGGCTTTCTGCATCCAGGCATTGGTGAAAGGTCGCTGACAGAGCAGCCCTGGATGCAGAGACGGAGTGTGTCCCTCTAGCCCAGCCTTGACCACAGCAGCTCCTGTCCTGCCCTCCCAGCATCACTATTGACTGCAAAGGGCTTCATATGGCTTGACTTGTGTATATTCATTTAGTATCCTATATATACATTTCATATATGGACCTTGACATACATACATGGAAAACAGAGGTGCTGTCAGCAGCTCAGAGTCAAGACTGCAAGGTAAAGATACAATATGTACTGATATTAAAACGCTGTTAATAAAAAACTGAAGTTTTCCAGGCTTTTCCACTCATGTCTGCTCCAGATTTTGATGGCATCTTGGCTGTAGCAAGTTGCTCTTTGAAGGTGTAGCACATATACGGAGAAGTACAAAGCTACAAATGGAGGGGTGTGCATGTGTGTGTTTGTGCACACGTGCATGCGAATTACGCAACAAGGCAGTTTCCTATTAGTTTCACTTTACAGCTTCTGATGTTTACTGTGACAAATTTCAGTAAGAGGGGATTTTGTATGCTGATTTATTTGTGAGGCCAACTGCGTGACGTTAATATGTTGCGTACTTTTGAGCGACCTGCTTTTTGTGACTTTTGAAAGAGAACCTGGCCTAGAAGGGTGGAATTAAATGAGTCATCTCTTGCCCTTAAAATATATTTTAAATTACCAAAAGCTTTAGTTTTCTCTGAATGATATTAAAACTGTAGCAGGAAGATGAAATTCAGTGCTCCTGATGCAATCTGACAAACACATGGAACACAATTGCTTGTAGTAGTGGTGTTTACAAGGTGCAAAGATGTCAGTGTACAGGGTAGAGAGGTAAGGGTTTACAGCTCAGTGAAAAGGATATTCCCTGTGATGTAAATATTTTAGCAAGCAGGACTGTAATAAAGTAAAACTAATGAAAGACTGACAACCACTAATCTTCTAATCCTGGTGAATAAATAATTGAGCTTTAAAAAAAAAGCCAAAACCCAAACCCCAGAACTATAAAGAAATTATTTCCAATATACTGTTGTCTTTCTGTCAATATATATAAATTTATGTGTGCAAAGATGTTATATACATGCTTTATCTTTCTCATTCGCAGAAAAAAATGAGAAGCAGCATATAAGTAGGTGCTTCTGATGATGCAAATTTCAACTCCTTAAAATAATTCCCTGAATTCTTTCTCTGACTGATGATGTGTCATCTCGTATCATAGCTATGGAAGAGTCCGAAGATGAGGCTGAAATCTGCTGATTACCTCTGTTAGTTGAACTTTTTTGAGTACTTGATCTCTAAGCCTCACAGCTTCTCTTGCTTTGAGGGTTTTCACAGTTCCAGGGTTAAGGGGTAGTATCTTCAGAAAGCTCTATTGTGAAGTTTGGTAATTGACACCAATAACATAACAACTCTAAATCATCCACCTTTTTTTTTTTTTTCTATAGTGGATAAGGCAGTCTGCTTGTAAATATGTTAAAGGATAGCGTGTAGGTGGCAGAAGAATTATGCTACAATTTTAACAGCTAATAAATCTTTATTTAAGCAAGGGACCGCTAAAATTTAATTAGGCATATAAAAGCAGAGATCATTCTAAGGGTAAAAATATGCCAATTCTCACAAGAAAAGACATCTGCTTCATGGAAAAAGAGCAAGCTGAAGTGTACTCCTCTGTTACTATGTCAATAGAAAAGCTTTCATTAGGGGTTGCAGGGGTCTAAGTTTAAAGAAGGAAGGGGAAGAAAAAAAAGAAAAAAAATATTTTTTTCAGGCTGTGTGCGTGGGTATAAAAAGCATGTTATCCAGTTAGTAGTCTTCTTGCCTGCTCTGCTTGCTGGTGTTATTGCCAACACGACATCCCTCTGCTTCCTGAAGGACAGCCCTTTGGAAATACCATCTCACCACACCGTTACTTGTGCTCTGCAGCCAAACCTCCGTACTTGGGTGAGCTGGAGCCTTTTTTAGCACAAGCTGCAATGCCTTGGAGAGGGGTGCTGCTCATGGAAACCTTTGTGCACATCATGAAATAAATTGTGAGTGGCATGAAAAGTCGGACTAAGTCATTTTGGAAGACGAAAATTACATTGGACAACACATTGCTCATGGCGGGTTTGCTCATGTGCCAGCCGGAGTGCTGGTAGGAAAAAAAGAGGAATTCCTGATTTTCACATGTGACTTAAGTTGTTCCTCTGGTAAGCGCAGTGTCACCATGGCAGTAAAAATAAAGCACCTCTTTCTGGCTCAGCATTACCAACATCTCTGAAAAAAAAAATCCCTGAGATTTTATAGCTTCTAAATCTGTCATTTTTTGGAAAAAAAAAAAAAAGGTAAAACTACATGGCCTATTAAAAGATCTCTTACATTTACAAATCTGTATGAAGTTAGAAACAAAAGCCTTCTCTAGATTGCATTTTACAGTGAGTTCTGTCATGCTTGTGGAAGTTGCCCTGAGTTTTATTGCTGTCCAAGCTCAAAAGCCAGGCAGCACTGGCTGCTCCTCTGCTCTGGTATGACTGTGGTGTGCAGCAAGCTCAGGTTCCTGGTCACTGAACCGCAGATGTAGGTTATTATTATATAGATTGTTCATACGCTTTGCTGTGAGTGTTGAAGAGTCTGTGGAGCGACGATAGAGGCTGCTTTTGTGTCACCTTAGATAAACGTCTCTTCACTTGGATGTGCTGATTACCTGGAATGCTGTCACTGGGCAGAGCTTTGTACAGTGGAGTGCGGAGCTCACCCCAGGGGCTTTGCCTGCTTTCATAACATAATTATTAAATAACGAATACTCTTTCATTTTGCCCAACTAAGATACAGTCTTTATTTGACCTTTCCTGCTCTTCCTGTTATACTACCCCCTAAGCCTTTTGGAATCTTTTTGTAGCCAACATGAGGTGCTCCGTGGAGTGCAGGCACGTCTACATGGTGTAAAAAAATTGTCTTTGCAAATTGCAGCAAAGGCCTTCTGTCAATTGAAGAGCGTCTTATACAAATATCTGTCAGAAACAACATGGTGCAGCTCATCCTTCTTTAAGGGCAGGAGGTACAATGTAAATGACCTTTTAATTAAGGTCACCCTGTTTCTGTGTTTATTTGATTTATGCTAAAACTGGGGACAAACTCTTATCTTAACATAATATGTTTTAAGTCGGTGTTTTGCCAAGAGAGGGGTACCAGAATGACATAGTGCATGTTATCTAAAATGCCTTCTTCTCAGCAAGGGTTATGTTTGTGTTGCTGCCCATTCATCTTTTTGTTTTCTCCGGGAACATGACACAACCCAGCAAAGCTCATTCCGTGGGGCAGACCCTTTTAAATGCCACATACTGTGTGCTCTAGGCAAGGGTAGTCACAACTTGGCTGAGGAAGGTGTCTCTCATGTCTCAGCTTTCAACATTAATTTGTTCTGGCAAGAGTGCCATATGTACACTGAGTTACTCACATTCATATAAGGAACTGCACTTGCGATAGGATCTAAATGCTTTTGATTTCACTTGAACATACATATTCTTGGATTTGCCTTCTCTAGGGCTAAAAGACACAGCAATTTCATATATCCAGTGCTTCCAGTTTTTTTGAAAAATGAAGGAATGTTATTAGTAACACTTGTACATGCAGCATGCAGGTTTACACAAAATACTAATTCTTGTATTCAGCTGTCCTGATTTTCTTTGTTTTATAAGGTAGACAGAGCTTCTGTAGCTAGGCTGTTTTGCTTACAATTCTGACAGTTAAGGTATGGATATAAATCATTTGACAAGGAGAAATACTTTGGTCTCTAGTGAACTTAAAATGTAGTGTGAACAGACTCCTGTTATTGACAATGCAAGACCAAAGCAGATATTTTGAACTAAACATACTGGACTAAATGGGCCACCTTCTGCCTTCTGTTCCATCCGCATGATCCCGTAGTGGCCTGCTGGACAGATGGTTTGGTTATGACATGGTGAATTGCAAAGATTTTTGTTTCTCTAAAGTAATTGTTTGTACAAATCATAGGCTTTGTATGCGTAAAATTCCAGCCAGATGTTAGGGCCAGAAATGAATCATGTCACCACAAGCCATTGATTCTGCTGGGAACTGTGGTGGTACCTATCGCGATTCACAGTGGGACACGTTAGTGGGAGCAGAGGAATAGCAGGGGCTTCCCTTGGAGCGTATTTCTTATGCAGAACAGATCTGTTCTGCAGTTCTTAAATTTACCGATACAGCAGCCTGAATCATTCACAGCATTTGAACTGAAATCTTTTGGATCTAAAATAACTGAGACTGCTGATTTATCCAAAGTAGAGGGGTTTTGTGTTAGCTGCTCTCCCTCTGTCCTCATATCCCGCATATTCCACACATTTTTCATACTCCTCCTCTGTTCATATCTACAGCTCATGCAGGAAGAATACCTGGAATTCTCCTGTTTCTCCAAAATTGCCTAGCCATTGCATTCTTCACTTATCACAAGGAGGGCTGCAAGGAAAGGCATCTCACAGGTTTTCACACACTGTACAAAGCAGTGCTGAGATTTCGGAGAATCTAGGTAGCCATGGATGTGAGTGGGGTGGATAGGCAATGCCTGACAGATCCGAGAAGATTTTAGCACCTTCCAGAAAAAGATGTCTGCGAGAGAGCTGGGACAGAAGCTGAGGAGAAACACTACTAGCAGACTAGCAGAAGGGTAGCTAAGGTTAGAGATGACGTCAGTTAGAGTTTGTGTAGCTCCAGGAACGATCTGTGCAATCTGAGCCCATAAGAAAATGATAGTTAGCTGTGTGTGGAGTCTTGGAAACACAGGAGTGGCCCATTAAAAGTCAGGACATAAAGCTGGGAAGAGCCATCAGTGAAGAAGGCTAGTGCAGGAAAGGTGGCATTTGGCTGGAAGAGGAATGCAGCGGTGAAGATGAGCTGTTGTGAAGAAGACCAGGGCATACATTGAAACTTAAGGCTGGATACAGTCTTAAGGAATACATAAGACAAACTGTGGGAACTGCGAGCGTTACTTAGCTTTGAGCTCTGGATGTGCATCCCAGCCTACTCCTGGCTTTCTGTTGGGATGAGACGCAGGAACTCACAGAAAGAGCCCAGGGGTGAGATGCGGTGGCATCCCTGGGCACACAGGAAGTTTCGTTCAGGTCTGCCCACTTGGAAGCCAGGACTGCAGGATGGCATGGAGTGGGGGAATGCTCATTGCTTCCTTCCCTGTTTCTCAGCCTGAGGGAAACAGACTTATCCTTCCATCCACTTTCACACTAGACACCTTGCTGAATGATTCCCAGGCCCTGTTTGTTTTTCAGCAGTGTATGGCCAGTGCTAAAAATCAGAGGAAAAGCTTGGGCTGAAGCTGCGTGGAAAACTTGTCAGATTAGTGACAGATTCTGGCTCTGTTTTTAAATAAGTGCCTCCTGCTTTCAAATAAATTGTGAGCAGATCCACAGCAGAGACAAAGCCATTTTGAGTAAAGCAAAGGCCTTCTGTCAATAGTGGCAGTTGAAGGATCGGATCCCTCTATTCCTTATTGGCCTGTAGCTTTGAAATGCTATTTTTTCGCACTTCAGTCCTTTCAGGAGCGAAACTTTGAAAAGGTTATGCATCCTGAGAGCAAATCAGAATCTAAATATAGGAGAAAAAAAAAAATAGATTAGTTGTCTAGGTTTTGAGAACCACAGATTATAACCCATTGCCTTCAGCTGACGGCTCCTGCTGACTAACAGACAGGCGCGGTATCCTGTCTTCACCCTCCCTCCCCAAAGTCTGCTGCTGCCATTTCTCTTCTTGCAGAGGACAGCCAGCATAAAGGACAAAAGTTGAGAGGAGAGATGTGACTCTAGTCCGGTAACACGATCCCTTTACAACTCTATTTCATGAAAATTTCTTCCCTTTTCCTGTGGTAACACAAGGGAAATATTTGTTTGCTACACATGCTTTATTTAGATAAAGGAATAAGGGGAGCCAGCATTTAGAAATCAGAGAGGTTAGAGACTAATTCAGCCTTTTATTAATCTATAGTTAAATAGACTTTTGCTATTTATGTGACAGTAATAAATGTTTGAAGGAATATTTGACTTTTTTTTTTTTTTACCCTTGTGCTACAGTAACTTAGCCAGCAGTAACTGGCTAAGCAAGAGCCCTAAGCCAGCACATGCAGCCTCTGTTTATATGGTTCAAATAGCAATTTCTTTTCTGCCTTGTCCACAAAAATAAACAGAATGAAAAAAATAAAAAAGTATCAGTAACAACATTTTGCGACTTGGACAAAAGGATTTGAATTACTAGTAAACTTAACCCCAATGCACACTACACCCCCCCTGCCCCAAAATCCAATTTAATTTCACATGTTTCTGGCTTTAGTTGCATACAGCTGTGTTATAGCTTAAAACAACTAATCTTTTTCTTTTCACTTTTTTTAATATAGTTTTGGTTTACAGGAACTATTAGTTGTTTGAACACATCTTGTAGCACATTTTCCTGGTTTAATTTATCCACAGAATACATAAATAAGGGTTTCATACCAGGAATTTCTGTTCTGAATTGTATTTGAGGAATGCTTTTAAAGCAAGCTGAGGAAAGTGTTTAAGATGTGCTCATCCAATTTATATAGAACTAGAAAGGAAATTCACTGCCTCAGAGTTTTATGCTTACTGGGAAAACATTTCATCTTCTGGATTTTCATATGTCAGGGGGCTCTTTGCTTTTGAGTGTTGCTATTGGCATCTCAGTGTATCACTGTTTCCTCAAATTTGTGCTGAATTCGAATTTGGGGGAAATCTGTGAGAAATCCACACATAATATAAAAAAATAGAGACTTGTGGTACGATAACCAGCCCCCGCTTTAATCTCAGCCGACCAGGCTGTGTCGTTTTCCAGTAACGAGCAGGAGTAAAGGCTCGGAGCCTAGTTTAGTTTAGGAAGCTTATCCCAGTGATGGACTCGCTGTGTTTGGGGCTCTTTGCCGTGCCGCTGCCACGGTACAGAAGGGTCTGAGCCGTGGGAGCCCAGCAGGGGGTAGCCAAGCACTGGTAACGAAGGAGGCCTCCAACTTTGGAGTATCCTTCATTCTAAGGACAGCGATAGGGAGCACGCTCGCTCTAAACAGATTTTATTTCCTGAAGGCTTGGGTTATTTACCCTGCTGGAGAGCGATGGTGCTCTGTTTGCTGGGAGAAGCCACGGCGCGGGGAATTCACCGTGCAGAATGATGTGCTTGCTTTCCTTTCCCCCCTCCCCTTCCCTTTGGAAAGTCGAGATTTTAGATTGCTCAGGTGAACGTTCCCCAGCTAAATCCTTGGAAGGCACACAGGAGGGGAAACTGTTTTCTTCTGATAAACTACTGTATTTTTGGAAGTATTCACATTTCTTGGCATAGAATACATCTCTTTTTTTTGGTTGTTTTTTCTTTTTTTTTTTTTCCAAAGCTGCTTGCCAAACGTGTACATAATTTGCTATGCCTATGGAGTTGCATCGCTAAGTGAGGAAGCTGTGCTTTCCAAACAGAGACTGGCAGCTGGCAAACATAAAATATCTCAGTGTTGGCAAAGTCACACAAAAAAATTAGACACCTGGTTTTGAAAAATGCAAAGGCTGGGTATTTATTTAATGTAAAGCAACTCATCTTGAGCCTGTGCTCACTTGTCACAACTGAGAACTTGGTCACACTGCTCCATTCTGCAGCTGAATCTGCCTGAGGATGGAAACCGAAAGTGTGTATTCTGCTATCAGCCTGAAAAATACGCTGGAGAATATTTCTCCCTTTCTCTCCCACCCCCAACAAAATAATGGGACCTGGCTGCTGAGCTGACATACTGCAGATTGCCGGGATGTAGCTGCTTATATTTAAAAAAATGACTGTCCTTCCCTTGCATTGCACCCAGGCACGCCGGCTTAGATCACGATTGAGCCTTGGTAGGCACTGTGTCAACCAGGCTTCTCACAGACGGCGTGGAGGCAGACAGTAGTCCCAGAAAAGGATTATTAGGGATCGCTTAGATGCTTGTCTCAGGCTCTGCTCTGCGTGACTTTGATGTCCCAGCCTTTGTTTCTGGCCTCTGCTCCTTGTCTCCCTCCTCTCCAATGGTGAAGTGCTGCCTGCATGACTTGTGTGCTCTGGCAAGGGCCAGAGCTACAGAGGCTCTGGAGATTGGGTCAGTTCAAGTTTTGACTTGATGGATGGAGGGAGAGGAGAAGAGTTTCAGCCTTCACAGAAGGTGGAGGAAGCAGCAGCAGAGCTGGTGGGAGCTGCAAGGTCTGCCGGGAGCATGAGGCTCCCAGGGAGAGGACTCTGCCTCCTGCCACGTATCCATTTGCTCAGGGGAGAAGTAGTAGGGAAAGGTAGAAGGGAAACCTCCACTCTCCAGAGCTACTGTGCCCTGAAATTTCATTGATTCCTTGTGCAAAAGTTTCGTGCTATGTCCATGCTTGGTGGCAATATGACATATTCTTTTGCCGTTATTACTGAGGAAGATGAAAATGCTTATTGTCATTCCTCTCAATCAAGACATTGCTGCATGCACAGTTTAGGAAATAAAATCCCTACCCTTTTATATACGTATATAATATAATTTTTTTTTTTTTAAAGAAGCTACTTTTGAAGGGAAGGAATGCAGCTTGATACCTGTTTAAGTGAATGTAATATAAAAAAAGCACCTTGGTTTCCTGTAGTCCATACTTACCTTGTTGCTACCTATGCCAGGCTGCTCCTGTGTTGTTTCCTTTGTTCTGTTTTCCTCAGTGCAATGAACCCTTACATTATGAGTTTCTGCTGTAGTTTTAACCTCTAATATGCAACCATTACAGCTTATCTCGTCTCCTAAATTACTCTAAAATCCAATTATAAAATCCTCTTTCCCTCAATAGCACACAACTTGCCACATTACTGAAATGCTGGGTAGCTCTTTTGTTTTTTCTAAATTAATAACAACTACCATTTTCCGTCTGCTCTTAGTATGGAAGTCTTTTATATCACTGTGCTGCTTTCCCATAATACATATTATGGTTCTTTTAATATGCTAGTTATGTTTGGAAAAAACGAGAAAGATTTTGAAAAGATGTGCCAGTCAATTTCTGTGTATCAAAATATAACAATGAAAATCCTCGGTGAAAACTTAGGCAGAAAATTCCTAATAGTAGTGTATCCTGCCAGATGAAAAGGCAATTCCTCATTTGGTGGAACCTTTATTTTGGGCAAGAACAGTTGTTATTTCAAACCAGTTTCTGATGATTTCAAAATAAGGGTCCTGAGGTAATGTGTCAAAAGAATGCAACAGGGCAAGTGAAAAGCTCTATATTCAAAGTATTCAAACATATTTGTGTCTTACCAGTATGGTTTCCAAATTTCTAGTAGGTTTTGTTTTTTAAAAAATCAAATTATAGAAATAGATATTATGTACTTTGGAAGTTTATTAAATATATGTCCTGAATTTCCAGGTTTTCCTTTTTCAAAATGCCACAGTGTCCATAGTAATAGCCCCCACATTGATTGTGTCCTGACACTAAATCTTTTGCTCTTAGAATATTAGCTATGTTTATAAAAACCACTAGCCTGTTTTTAATAAACTCTCCAGTACTGGAAGCATTTTCTGAACCCCAGTGTGAAGATCTAGCGATAAAAGAGATGCAGTGGAAATAAAGATGCACCGTGTGAGCTTGAGCGAGATTTTCCAGAAGGGCACTTTTATGGTAAATAACATCATCACTTGGTCACATACAAACACAGATATATATGTTCCTTTACACACACAACCCAATGTTGTCTAGTTATTAGTCAAGTGCAATAAATTAATCAAGGAAAGAGTGCACACCAATGTAAGAAGGCTTACCAAGGGAAGAGTTGTTTTTACGTACAGTGGCCATCAAAATGATGATAATCAGTCCTCCACCCTATGACAAACTGAAGTCTCTGGTAAGTCTGCTGTCTTACAACGGAGCGAGACTGTCGTAAAGAGCACGCTGGGACTGTTGGGCTGTTATGAGATCCCATGCTGAAAGTTATGTCCCCTGGAATTGAGTGGATTTTTGCAAGCTTACAACGCAAGCTTGTAAGACCCCAGCCAGCCATAACTGTGCATGTTATGGGATCCCAGTCCACCATCCTCGGGTGAACCACCAGTGAAATGGATGGCAGAACTCCAATCAGATCCGGCAGTGGCTGAACGGACCCCAGGCCAGCTCCCTTTGGTTGAGTGTTACACACAGCTCCATCCTCTTTCCCAAGAGTTGCATGAAGCACGTTAAAACATTTTGGCGTTCAGCTTTCTGGGCTAGTAAATTCCAGTTTGGTGTGCTATGGTTCTCATACAGTTGGTGCTTTGAGGTTATGCTATTTGTTTTGGTTTTGTTTTTTTTTTTTTAATGGTACCTGCTTCTTAAGTAATTGCTTCTTTGAGCTTGGGAAATATTTCACTTAATTTATTTTAGGTCATGATAAATAAACCTGTCTCAGCACAGAGGTAGAAGACATTGAAAATATATTTATATTTTAAATTGAATTTCAAGGTAACATTTAGGTGAATAATTATTTACTGTTTTGTTAAATGCTGACATATATGACAGAAAGCATACATTAGTACAAATGCTTTTCTGTTTTGAATGTCTCATTAGTTGCTTTTTGTAGGGCTGCACTGTTTTTTTAAGATTCAGATTCAAAATCTCTTCTGATTTCTGCTGTTTGGTTTTTGGCAGTGGGCCAGCTGCAGATATGCATAATATTTCACTGTTAGACCTTGCAAACAGAATATCCTGCTGTGCTAAAGAAAACATTGTGTTTCTTACCACATGAAAATAATCCATCACTTTTCAATCAGCACACATGCAAACGCTGGTGCACACACACGCGCGCACACACACACAAACCCTCTACCTGCTTTTCCCATCAGACTCCAGAAAAAATTAATGACTGTGATGTGAAGGGTGGACTCTTTGTACTTGATCCATTAAAGTATAAACTAATCAAAATATATCTAGCATCTGATTTGCAAAGCAATGTGGAGCCAGAGGCACGCTGAGGAAATAGACCATCTGAAGACCTCTCTGACCTTGTTCAAGTAGCAGTATCTTTTTGTTTGTTTTAAATGTTACACGGAAAGTGAGAGCACAAGTTTAAGACAACCTAGAACATGCCTTTGCACAGGTCACCACTGGTACGGAAAATGTATTATATATAAAAAGGAAAAAAAAAGAAAAGCATGTATATTGTACAACCTGCAAAATACACATCATATGGTTTAATGTGTGCGGCTGATCAGGAGTGAAGATTTCCTTCTTGGGAACAGATACACTGCACAGGAGGAAGTTTATTCATGGTAGAGAACAGAGAATCTGTTGGTGCATGTGCACAGGCTGTGGGAAGAACTATGTGAGTTCTTTTTTTGTTATGTTGTGCCAGACATTATTGTGCATTTATGACTCTTCTTCTGTGCCACTGAAATCTGGGTGTTTACCAAGGGCAGTGGTATCTCAAAAGTTTCCCATTTCAAGAACAGGGGTTAAACAAAAGAATAATTTAGCTACCATACTAGTCTACACTGGGTATCCCATGTTGTTTTCTGTAATTCACACTTTGTTTACAGGCAGACAAGATATTCAATACCAATACACAAGTGCTGAAACAGTAATCAATGAAACTACAGATATTTAGTGGAATACGTGTAGTAGACTACATGTATTTTAGTCCAACTAAGTATTTAGGCACCTAACTCTTACTTTACAGTGAAGTTAGAACTCCAAGCAGAAGTCCAGATTTCTCTTTAAATGTTGCCCTTTTCTTCTGAATGTAGTCACTGTGGAAGGTCTCTACAGTGTCACCTATCATGAGTAAACTATGAGCCTGGAGTTGGGTGGGAAGAATCATGATGTATGACCAGGATTACTTTGTGGAAACTATCTTTCTTCCCTCTGCAATCCTCAATATTTTGCTGAATGGGAGTGGTTTAGGAATCCTAGCACATAGTTTTTATGCCTATTGGTAATACACCAAGGAAATCCACATGGACCATTCAAGTAGGTAAGATCATAGGAGCTCGGGAGGATTTCCCCCCTCCTCCTCCCCATTTGCAAGGTCTAAATATTTTTGCCCACTTGTGCCTTAGACCTAAATTCAAGGCAATAGGATGTAACAGCTGAAAGAAGCATGCAGTGGGCAAGTTTAAGCAGAGGCAATGAGAACTGGGGAGTCATCAAGGCTGGAGGAACCTGGCTTTTAATTTCCAAACATTCTTCGCTGCTGCCCTTTAAGCGTTTTTAGTCATGCATTTTTAGACCATTGAATTTTGAACTTCTGGTCACCCCTTTCTTCCAGATGTGAAAACAAGAGCTTGTCAGTGGAAAAAGGAGTTCTCAACAGAACTGTCAGAATGCAATTTGTGACATGAGTCAAAAATCAGAGGTCTACTTTGTTGCCATGATAACACTTGATTAAGATGACTTACCAGGCTGTCAGCTCAGCAGTTTTGTTGCCAACCACTTATTTTTTACTTTCTCAATTATTTTTTTGTTCTTTATCTAGGTTTAGGAGATGGAAAATGAATGCAACCCATTCTGATATCTATGAGAACATTTGGCCAGCCTTTTCAGGATTGCTTTTTAAAACAAATGACTCCTATGGAGTCCCTCATCTTTCAGCTCCCTTTCCCCTTTTCATTTTAAATATGGAGTTGTAACCAAGAGAACATTGAAAGAGTAAATAATGAAAAAAGGCTAGTCTAGTGGTTGGAGCAAGAGATACCTATTTTCAGGCAAGCTAACTTATGGCTGACCTTAACAAGGCAGCTACCCACTTTTACTATCAGTTTACTCATCTGTGAGATATACAAAAAATAATTTATGATAGACTGATTTTGGTTGAAAGAAACAGAAAATATGTATTTGCCAACATTTTTAAATGTGGAGAGACAAACATTTTTCACTAAACCAAGACTCTGTCTGACTTTTCAGAGGTCCTTACAAATCTAAGTGGAGTCGACTGAAGCTGTGGTCACTTGAAAAGTTGGGGAATATCCTTTATGGTGGTTTTCTGACCTTAAATGTGAATGAAGTTTTGTGCAGTCATCTAGAGATTCACCTTACTTTCCATGAGTGAAGAGAACCTCATACACACTATACTTACTTTCCTCATGCACTATTTACACAGTGGAAACAGAATTGCTCACTGATATAGGTGCATTTCAGTAGATCACTTTTCAGAAAGTTGTCTCCTCATGTGCCTGCCTCTTCAGTGTCTCCTCATCCCAATTACAGAAGCATCTGAGCAACTGCAACACACACGGAATGCCAGAAAATTTGAGTGAACTGTTTTTGCATATGGCATTATTTGCACTATTATTTTTCACAGCTGAATGTTTTCATTCAGCAGGAGCTGAAGAACGATGTCAGACAATCCCATGAAGTCCTCTTTCCGAATGGCTTGCCTATTTCATCTCATAATTTCTGACAGTACAAGTTTTTATCCTGTTAATTCAAAGGCTCCGTACAGACAAGTGTAAGGGAGGATAATGTGTGTAGCATGTAAAATACTGGTCAGCCATGTCATTTGTGTTAATTCCATGTACTACAGGGTAGAAAGTCCTGTCTAAACCGCTTTACTGTTAATCCGCTGTTGCTGTGAGAAAAGCTACTTTTATCCTTAGGAATGAATGTGGATCCTTTGACTCACAGTTACTTCAGTGACTCAGCATCCAGAGGAAGTCTCCAAGTTTTTTCCTTGTCCAGAAGGCCTGCTGGTGTGTCAGAAGGGACTCTAAGGGCAGTGGGATGGAAAAGGAAGAATGAGAGGAAAGGGGGGGGAGATCTCTCATTATTTACCTGGGGAGGGATTGGAGAAATAATCTGAATCTCCTGGCAGAAAGAGACTGGGGTCTGTGGTGACAAAGAGGTGAAGAAGCAGCTGCCTATAAAGCATGATGAAGTAAAGAAAAGAGCAGTAGATATGGAGCCTGGTGATACCACTTTGGATCACCAAGAAGCAGCTGATGCAAAAAAGTGAAATACCAACGGTTCCCTAGTGACAGGCAGATAAACGAGTCAAAAATAACCAACAATAAAGCAAAATTTAGGACTGACAAAGCACTACCAAAAGTAAGAGAGGCAAATGCAGTTTCAAACACCTAGAAGTGCCAGATGGCATCTTGTGGAGGAAGGATCCATCAGCAAAATGATGGGGTTTTTTTCTTTCTTCACCAGTGTTTGTCCAGGTATTTCCTGTGTCTTATATGAGTATTAGTGCACAAGAGGAAAGCAGTCCTCAGTCACCCTGTAAAAAAACAACTAGAGCAGCAGCAGCGCTCTTTCCTTTTTCATAAGGAGACACTGTGACCAAAGAAGGATTTCCAATTGGAAGAGGTGTTGTTAACAAAGAAGCTCTAGATAACGAGTAAGGAGATGAGAAAGAAGAGTAATTGAAAGGGATGCCTCCAGCACGGTTCAAGATTAATGTTCCTCCTAGTTTATCTCATATTTCTTCCACGGATGATGTTCCAGCTTATTTGTACGGTTAACACTGGGAGTAAAGAGCTTATGAGGCATAGAAGAGCTCCACAGAGTCTGCTAAATTCTTGCCATCACCATTTCAGCAGAGGGGGGAAAAAACACCTACCTGATTCTCCACACGTTTGCACCAGGCCAAATGAGAGATTAGGTGGATTGTTTGGAAGGAGGTGCTACCGCTGCTGATCAGCACTGGCCAAGCCAGGCCACACTTGTGCATCGTGTGATGGAATTGTGGGTGTGCAGCCATAAATTGGGGAGCTGCTTGTGCAAGAGTAGATTCTGAGTGAGCTGGAAGGAAGAGTTGGTGCTGGGGGATGGAAGGATGACCTCTTGGTGCAATGATTTCTACACTGAAGGGAATAGTCACTTGTCCACTGTGGTGAAGGTCTGATAAATCAGAAACGCTGTAAACTGTCCCACATTTCCTTCGGCTGCAATGCTGGAGATGTTATTTTCTCTCTGTGACACAGTGTTTAGGTGTCTGTGTGTCTTCTGTGTGAGATTTTAAAAGGTACCTTTCCCCTTCAGCTTTTCCTGATGTCTCCTCAGGTAAAATTTGATACAAGTTTACACCGATGCTGACATTTTTTCATTTTTCAACCAAGTTTGAATTTTTGCACTTCTGAATTTGTGCATGAAAGTGTTAAAACCTTGCCCATTTAAAACAAAGAATAACTAAAATCACAGGTTCTTTGAATGTGAAATTTACTTATGTGTAGCAGATTGACACAAGGCTGAACATTCACCAGAAATCTTATGTTATGTTCTGATTTATTGTGAATGACTTCACATTTACAGTGGAAGTACAGATAAAATCAGATTCATAACACTCTGATGACTGTAAGTGGTCTGTTTTGCTGCTTTTTAACAGACAGTTGAATAAAATCATTTTAGAAATCCCATACCAAAAAATGTTACGCATTTTCCTTTCTCTCTTCCACTCTCTCTCCACTGCTGTGCATTTCTTGCTGGTTAGAGAAAACTGAGTGTGCTCAATTTAGCTTGTTATTGTGTCATTGACATTGATGTTTTATTTACTGAATTACATTTGTGTTTGAGGCCTCCTTTATTTCCAAAATGTTTTCTTAAAATCTTGCCTACATTAAGCATTCTCCTTTCTTTTTCTATAAAGCATTTCATGATGTGCTGATCCAGTAGGAAATTTTCTTATAAAGTCTGGCAGGAGCTGCCAATACTCTGGGCTTTTGGGGCAGCAGTGCAAACTTTATTGTCTGAGTTATCACATCCCCTTTCTATTCACCTGCTGTGTTTTTATGACTTGGAAATCACAACATGTTGTTTATGATGACAGTTTGTTATAGAGTAAGAATATACAAAAAATATTTTTTCAGTTATGGCAATAAAATATTAAAGATTCTGCCTAGGATACAGGTTAAGGAGAAATAGAGGGAATGTAATTCCCCTTGAGGAACCAATGCAATTAGTTTAATAAATACAGGGAGTGCATTAATTATATTAATAAATTAAGAGAGCTGCTATTTGTCAGTGGTTGATTATAGCCAGCTTTTTGTTTGAGTATTATTTGGTTGGGAAGGGCAGGTGTTTCTGCAGTAGGAATTACTGTTATTCTTGATTAAAAAAAAAAAAAAAAGTGTCACACTTCAGTGCCTTTCCACTTTGAACACACTGAAACAATCATTTACAAATTTTGACTGAATTCTTCCCTGGGTTCCCCAACCCCAATAACCAAATATTATATACAATGATACTGCATAAAATATCCACACTGATTGTATTACTTTCTCTTATTAGACGTAATGGCCCACTGTTAACAAGTAACAAACCTACAATCACTTTATCTAATACATTATGCACAGGAGGGCAAATTCAGAACCATTCGGTACTTCCAACCGGCCAAAATTTGGTGGGTTTGATGCATGTGGAGAAACCAGTAAAACAACTATTTTGGTACTTTTGTTTCAGGTCAGCAAGTGTTGGTGCAGCCCCACAGACAGGCTGAGGACGTACAGGGCTCAGGTGAGGGGGTGAACAAGCGACAGTTTTGACTTAATTAACATTGAGCTGAACCTCTCAGCTACTCTCCTCACTAAGCAAATTACCAGGGAAGCACCCTTACAATATCAGGTAAGTTAATTCACATACCTGCTTAGATGTAAGTTTGAGTACACATTAAATTAAACACTCTTATATAACTACTGGAAAATCCATCTATTTTAGCACCAATGAAATCTGAGTGAATACAAACATTGATATTTAAAATAATTTTTTTTAATTGGTGGCAAAAAAAAAAAAGGGATTGTTTTCAGGAGTGTTTCTTTTCTTGTGTGTGTTGTGCAACAGAAATACCAAAGTTATAAATACACAGTTTTCCATAGGTGTTTATTTCTAAAATTCTTCAGCTCTGTTCTGTGGTCAACATATCAGCTGCCTGTAGAGCCTGTGGAAATCAGTGAGCCTTTCTGAGGTTGGCCCTGGAAGGCTCTATCCAAAAGAGATGGAGACAAGAAAGAAAGGGGTGTCATACAGTTTGAGTGTAAATCACATCAGTATGATCTGCACATCACCTGGGGCTAAAAAGCCTCCCCAAAAATTAAAACGAAAAAGACCAAGATCAAGTCGTAGCATGTGACCTTGTTGCTTTATTAATCTGGGGACTGTCAGCTCCCAGCTGTGATATGCTTACAGTTATCCGGGAATTTTGCATTTAATGGTATGAATTAACCCATTCCTGCAGTTGATGCTGCCTTTTTATTAAACATACTGCCCACCCTCAGTTGCTGGCATTACTCGTCTTGTCCTATGACTGCATTGTCACTTGGGCACTGGGAATTTAAAAGCCCTTGGAATACCCCATTTTCCTGCCCAGTTTGCCACCTGTAGTAAACTGGGAGTTGGGGTGATGATTCAGGGGTGGGCTCGGTGCTTCATTTCAGCCAAGACAATGCAAAAATATAAAGAAAATCCTATTCAATGAAGTAAAAGTAGCACTTAATTTGGACAACATAGCCACATAAAGATGTGTTAGCTGTAAAAACCATTATCTTTTAGCAAACAGTGGCTTATCAGATAAGACAACAATTTTAATGAAGAATCATAGATAAGGATACAGCAGCACATTGATTAATGCACACAGCAACTTCTTCTGAAACATGACTGCATTAGGTCTTCACTCTTTTGCGATGATAAGCAAGCTGTAATAAAGCTTTTACAGTTATTCAATATCATGAATAGCATTAGCAGAACGATCAGAGTTTCTAGTAGAAATGGATGACTATACCTGGTGGACCTAAAGTTCTCACTTTTTTATATATACCTGCTTCGTTATTAGACAGAGATAAACAAAGGAAAGAAATGTTCAAGGAAAAAAAAAACAAACCTGAGGGGGAAAAAGTGAACAACCTATTATTTTTTGGTTATGATGTAATGTAACTTGGATATATTGTAAAGTAGTCAGGAATATCCTCATTTAATCCACAGCAATATACAGAAACACACCACCATGTCTTTTGGCTGTGTTTGGCTTTTGTAAATATGCTTTAAGAGAAGGGTGTTTGTCACCAGTAAAAAATCAACTAGTCTTTATAGCTGGACTGATTTATTTTTGAATGCAGGCCTATTGTTAAATATAAAATAAATTTTTTTTTCTCTCTTTGAACCTAGTCCATACATCACACTCTTGTCATGAAGAAGACTATACATAATTCCTGGGGCAACATGTCCCCATTTCCCCTGTAGATTTTTCTGATCATTGAACCCTGCAATAAAACGGTCCCGTGAACACCTGTTTGACACCTGGATGGTGCGTGGGCTGTGGTTTGAAGTACTGAGGTAGAGTTGCTGTGATCTTGCCCGAATTTGGTAGAGCAAAACTTGTCTTAAAGGGAAATCATTAAGACCTAGGTGGGATTCTGGAGCTGGAGAATGGTCTTACTTTACAATCACCTTCCTGAAATTAATTATTCTTTAAAATTACTCCTGCAAGTTACTGAGCTCACTAGCTGTTTTATTGTATTGCACATGCAGTTACATTTAAGAAAGTTTCTCTCTGCTTGCATGAGTAAAACCGTGCAGTATGAGGCTTCTTGTTTTGATTATCTTTTGACCTGCTGGCTTACCTGAGATGAGAGAGAGAGAAATAATGCAAATGGCTGTGAGCTTGACCGTGCTGTGTGATGTGTGAAGGAAGCACAGAGCACATGTGCTTTGTTAATGTGAGCTTCTCAGTTAGTAAGCCATTGCATATTAGTAATATCATCATTCAGAACTAATTAATGCATCATTATGGTCTTCTAAAAGGCTTTTGCCAGTGTGATGCTGAGCGCATGGGTTAGTATTTGTTCTGGAAATGTTTTATTATTATTGCTTTATTGTAATGTGAAAGCTGATTTGGTGTCTTGAATTGCATTCACACCCCCAGAAGCATTGTTTTAATTGGAGATATTTGCAACTAAAAATACCAGACATAAAGCATAGATGAGTTATGTGTAGTGGGCCATTTTCTAATTCCATAAAAGGACAGTTTTATCGATGGCAAAGAGATCCAGATATGGTAGTTTTGTTGTCCTGATCATAGAATCGGTTTGAGATCAGGAGTTTGTCCCTAATTTTCAAGGGCTGATCTACCCATTCCCCTTTCTCAGGCCTGTTCAGGGCCTTATGGGGCATGCACAACTTTTGAGGATCAGATCTGAAACTCTTCCCAGGGAACATGCTTTTGGAGAACATCTGTTTTGAAAACACAAGGCATGTGCAAAACAGAGTAAGACCAAGGTCATCTGAAGTTTAGCTTTCCTCTACCCAAGAGCTGCCTGTAGTCATTTTGCTGGCTTTATTTTCATCTGGTCCCTGCATAGTAAAAATTCTGCTCATAAAGCAATCACAAAAATTGTTATGGCCCTAAAGAATGCTGCTTAAAGCAAATAAGTGCTGTAGTTTCCAGATTCCATCCCTAATTAGAAAGAGGGGTCAAGTGTCAGGTCCATCAGTGAGCTGTAGTATTTCAGTTTTCCATCAGCGAGGGTCATTCATTTAACAAGACAAAGAGGCTGAGAATTTTCTTTGTGAGATTGTTCTGGGTGCCTTTCCTCCTCATGTTGTTCCTAGCTTTTTCCTGATGGTTTAGCTTGGTTTTTTTGAAACTAGTCTCTGGATAATACTTTAGCGGACTCTTAAATCACCCTTTTTTTCCTGCTCCTTGGCAATATAGTGGCTTCCTTTCCATTAACCTACTGCCTGATTACACCAACTGTCTGAAATGCAGTTAGAGTGACTCTTTGCATACGATCTTATCTGACACTAACATCTCCTTCCATTTTTTAATCTCATTTTAAGGACATGGAACTATTTGAAGTTCCTTTTGCCTCTTTTATCTAGATTCCATTTTCTTAAATGAAATCATCCAGCTTTTCCGAGGGGAATAGTTTAATTGTTCAAGGTGCATGATTTGTGGTGACCTTACAATTGTGCAGGACCACAGTCCGTGGTGTTCCATGCAAGTGATCAGAAGGGGCCATGCTCGCCTTTGAAGTGGGGTAGCTTATTAGAAAAGTAGTAAGTTGTATCAAGCTTTCTTTCTAATTAACTGTGTCCTTTCCACCTAAGCATGGGGTTTTGTGTTGTGGATTGGTCTGTGGGTTTTTTTGAGTGAAATTTACTGCCAAATCTATGTTTTAACCGACTAGCATAAAGTATTTTCATTCCAACCACCTATTGATTCATCTAAGTTCATAGTTGAATAGTCATAACTTGAAAGATTTATAGAGTTCTGGGTGCCCAACTTACATAGCTTGTTTGTTTTCCAATAAGACCACTTTTCTGCCTCTCTATTTCTCTCTGTTCAGATTTACTTGCTAAAACTGTGGCTCGTGTTCGCTACTGCTTCCACGGGATGCATCTCATGATCTGGCTTTGTATGGTTTTGATTTAATCAAGATGAAGATGAAAGTAGGTGTGTGTTACTTTCAACTCCTTAGTCATTTTGCCATCCATCTTAGTCAATGTGTGGTTGCCCAGGACACAGCATTAATGATAGCTGTCAAAATAATAGTCAGAAGGTTAAAGGTCTAGAAAAATATGTAAAAGACTTCAGGGTGAACCAGATGATAAAGTAACTCATTTAGGCCATTAAATGCTAGCATAGTATGGACTTGATGGGTTCATGGGTTACTAGAAGCAAGAAGAGTAAATGGGGACATCTTCAAGTAGTTTACTCTTGTTAAAAGATGAAAAAAGATGATAATAGCATTACCAAACAACCGCACTAAAGGCAATTTTCTTAATTACCGTGCTGACCCAGCAGTGCACAGAGAGAGGTCTTGTTATTAGAATGAGAGCTTTTACTTTCAAACATTATTAACCCTTCTCGGTACACTATGTCTTAATTAAGAGTATTCCTGGAAGTTCTGCAGCTGTCAACATTTTTACATTTCTCTTTGGGCTTGCAAACCAGAGAGTGAAGAAACAAACAGCTGCATCTGTCTGCATTGTGTCAGTGGTCTCTATTTCCTTTTAGGTCCTTATCCAGTAAAGCGATGAGTCTTACATTTATGAAAGGGACAAGGCTGAGCAGCTAGCTTGCCTCTGACTGTGTATCCATGCATTGTATTTATATTTTAGCAGTCTTAATTGTTAATTGATTGTACAAGAGCTTATGGGATCTTAAATTACCCAAAGAATGTTGTGGAAACAGCAGTGTGAAGTTGTCTCCCTTCCTCTATTTTTTTCAGCAATGCATTTTGTTTAAAGTTGTTTAGTATAGGCTTATTTTACAGAATAATCTAGGGAGGTAAGAAGATAAAGTTCTGGAAACTGTTATACTTTTCTGGAACAGGGAAATGTCACAGAAAACTGGAAAGTTTTATGTGTATAAATAAAAGGGTTTCAATTTCAGTATCAGTAGCAGGGGGCATGAATTAATAATTTCCTCAGGCCCTTAATAAAAAAAAATCTGGCAAGATTAATGTATTTAGTAGATGTTGGCTGTCTTCTGTTACCTAGCTGTCCGTGGTTAGGGAAGGCTTTATCCAGGCTCTAAGACCTTCCAGGACATTGAGTGTCTGTCATGCCAGAGAGACTGCTGCTTTGGCTGGTTTCTTAATGGGTCTTCCCAGCAGTATTACTTCAGTTTGAATTGGTTATATGTCAAGCTCAGATATGTTCTTCTTGCAGTCATTGTGTTGTAGTTACATTTGGTGGAGAGGAAATACAAATCTTGGCATCAGCAAAAAGACATAAGCAGAGGAGTTCTCTGCTCTTACAACGTCAAAATAAAGATATGTGTGTTCAGAACACTTTAATGAGAACAACGGGATATTACTGGGAATATCATTAAAGAAAAAAGAAGCAATAATTTGCAATTGTCTGCAGTTATGACATTGTACTACCATGATGAAATCACAGTGCAATGTAGTAAAATCAGATG
This sequence comes from Cephalopterus ornatus, assembly GCA_013396775.1. Classification (NCBI taxonomy): domain Eukaryota; kingdom Metazoa; phylum Chordata; class Aves; order Passeriformes; family Cotingidae; genus Cephalopterus; species Cephalopterus ornatus. The sequence goes on from VZRE01011397.1 coordinate 359,008, forward strand.
GATTGAAAGCTTTGGGAAATTCAATACTGATACTGTGACCATCATCTTTTGCTTTGAGAAGACTCTTAATTAGTCTTGATAATTCAGGAGTGGGGAAACCAATAAATCCAGAGGCAGAGATTAAAACATCTAGAGTGTCTGGCTCTAGAAGGTCTTACTCATTATGTCTTCCTTTTTGCCTTCCCAGTTGCCATCAGAGGACTTTCCAGGGACTGTGACTCAAAGTAGCGTGTCAAGCAACCTGTTCCCAGTCTTTGGAGATGGGAGAATTATTTGTAACATGATAACAAGGACACAAAGAGCTATCAAAGGATGAGATTTATTTCCCTGTACTTTCCCATCTGAAGCTGTCTTTGAAATGGAGTTTTAGTCTAGAGCAGAACCAAATGATCTGATTTTCTCTGCTTATGTCACATTGATTCAGTTCATGGTGATCTTGATGTGAGGATAAATGAGATTCCTTCTAAAGGAAAATGAACCAGCAGCTGAGCTTCAGGTACTCATCAACCACATACCAGCCCCCTGTAGGGAAGGAAGGGTCCAAAATAATGACTTTTATTCAGTCTTAAAACTACGTATGCAGTAGGGATATTTTCTCCAACGAATCAGATAAAATCTGGTTTAAGCAACCCCTGAAAAGTGCATATTCTATAGATGTAGAGCATTCAGCACCAACTGCAGTAATCCTCTGATCTATTCTTTTCACACCAAACTTCTTGCTATTATAGAGTCAAGGCATCTGATCTAAAATGATTATCCAGACTGGCATATTTTCTGTGGCACTTGGTAATTATTTTAATTATATTATTATGAATCAGCAGTATATCATACTACTATATAAAATCCTATTTCTTTTAATACTGTAATATCCCTAGCAATCCCTACTAATGTCATGAAACTGCTGGGCTTGGCACTGTAAAGACATGTAGCAATTTTGGCAAGAGCTGCTTGAAAGAGCTTACAATCTACCTCAGTGCAATAAAGTGAATAGCACGAAGGGAAGTTTTTTAGCCTTGCTTCCTGGAAGACAGCTAGAGTGATTTGTCCAAAATTAAACAGAAAGTATAAGGTAAAACTAACATTTGAACTTAGGTACTTTGAAAATCATTCCAGTGCCTGGACCAAGAGACACTCTAGCTTATTTTCTATCCCATTCTCAAAGCAAATTTTCTGTCACATTTACACTATTTGTGGGTGTATAGCAGAGTATTGTATCCCAGCATTATAATGAGTTTAAAATCATATATCTTCTGATATCTGGTTTGCAAAAATTGTTAGCTGACCAGGCAAAGAACATCTGAATGTCTAATGGAAACTTTCTCTTCCCCCTAAATGGGGCAGTTGGCTAATTTGTTTAGCTAAACTACATTAGCCATTCTGAAAGTTTTATTATCACAGTCAAAAGCAGGAAGCAGGGAATGGACATGCTGTATTTTTAAAATTAAAGTAATTTTGAAAAACAAACTCAGTTTCTTATTGATTATTTCGGTTGTTAGATTAGAGGCTCATTACTTTTAATAATAGGATAATAGTAGCTAGAAATGGAAAAGATCTATTAGATCATTGAGTCCATCCCCATTACAAGGGGAGGATATAGTCAGGTATATGTGGATGGATGTATCAAATATTAAATTCGTATGACACAGTAAATCCTCTGTTTCCTTCACAGAGTGCTGATGCTAAGAGCTTTGACAGTGAGTTGTTTACTCTTAAAAGCAGCTTCTGAGCTACCTTCTGGCCAGCTCTTAGGCAGATGTTTAGTTGGGAGACAAAGATCCCAGGAGCCCAATGAGAAATAAGGTCATGGAATGGCCTTCTTTTCCTTCCCAAAGCTGGATGCCTGCAGCCACTGGGAAGCATGTTTCAACATGCACTCAGTCACAGCCAAGAGATGCCTTTGCAAGGCTGGAGTCCTGCTCCTGACACTGAATTGTTTTTTCAAAGTTACAGTGAAAGAAAAGGAGAGACTGAGGGCCAGCTGCTCTTCATGCCATAGTGGCAGTGGGGTAATGGGGCGACATGGGAAACCAAGACACCAAATCCAGTGGTTGTTTTTGTGTACAGTGCAGCAGCTGCCATGGAGACATTGAGAGTCAGGTGAGATGTGCTCTATGAGAGTGCATTCCAGATGCTTCATTTTCCCATCTGCTCAGCACCTGGTTTCAGGTAACGGATCTTAAGCCTCTCCATCCCTCTGCACATAAGTTTTGTAGCAAACAGGTCTATTTGGAATTGCACTCCCCTTACCTATAGAGCTAATCCTCTTCTCCACAAACTTGGGTTCCATTTTATGCTCCACAGTATTTATGAGGAATATATGAAGGCTTGGGATTTTTTTCTGTGAACATTGTTGAAAAGGTAGTGGAGGTGGAAGTCGTATTTCACATGTCCCTGATTTAGCTTCTGTGAAGCTTTGTAGATGAGGAGTCCTGAAGGTTTTCCCAGATGTATAAAAATACCGTCTTTAGAGACTGCCTTCAAGGCAGTCAAATAAATTTACTTGGTATAAAAACATTTGGGTTTTTTTTACGATTTATTCATCACTCTACAATTACGATGGTGGAGAATGGGAAGACCTTTAGCCTAAAGGGTTACTTCAACTGTTATGCCTCCAAAAAACAGAGACTGAGGGCATCAAACAGGTATATTAGAATGGACTGTTGAGAAGCAGCAGTGTGGTTAGTTCTTTCAAGCATCTGGCATTGTTAATACTTGTGTCTGTAAGCAGTCCTTTTATCTTCTCCAGGACTTCAGTAAATCTACTCATGTGAGTAAGGGAGTAGCATTCATTTACTGAGCCTACTCCAACAGGTGAGGAGGCACTTTAAGTTCAATAAGACTACTCTTGTGCATAAAGATTAATCACGTCACTAAGCATTCAAAAGATTTAAGGAGAAAGTCAGCCCTTTTTGATTCTGTCCTCATATTGATTTTGGGAAAACTGCTAAATTTAGAGCAATTAGATACATTGAAAGTAATTAAATGCAAAAGTGCTATAGCAATTAAAATGGGAGCCCATGCTGCATATAGAACAGTTCAAGCGTTTTATGGTGTTTCTTGGTTTCCTTAAAAACTGCAACAGTTTTTCCAGATTGATGCCTTCTGGAATGATGCAGCCCCCATTTTGTCTTTTAAAATTGGTCCCTGGTACTCCTCAGTGGTTTCTTCTGCTTAGTGAAAACTGAGGTATTTTTTAAAAAAAAGTAAGTATGGACATAATAATTTTAAGTCACAGTGTACTCCAAATGCCCAGAAGAACCTCGATCATTTCCAAATTCAAGGACTAATAAAAATTGGAAGCACTCCAGTAATTTTAAATTACTTTGCACATTGAAGAGTGATTTAAAATCATTGAACTGATTCAATTTTTTTTATATATGCACTTCAATTTGGAAGTGAGTCAGACGGACAGCAGCGGGCTGAGGAGGTTCAAGACATATTGAACTAATTTAAACATTTTTAATTCAAGAAAGAGAGAAAGGAGGAGTAATGAGGTTCCTAATAGGAACCCAGAGAACACCCCCCCATTTGCTGCCACTGCATGGGTAGGAGTAGGATGATAAAGCACTGAAGGAGTTACCAACATGATCAAGGAGTCAGCTTTTTCAGTATTAGTGTGGTAGTGAAATAAAGGATCACCAGAGCTGGTGGGACCTAGACAAAGCCCTGTGATTATGCTAAATTTATTACGACTGTTGTTTTCAAATGCACAGCTGTGCATTTTGGTTTTCTCCCTGCAGATACAGACGACAAACATGGAGGACTGACTAGCTTGGGGAAAAACACACACACACATGTGCATACAGGTATGCAAATGTAGGCAACGTGCAATTCGGCTTCACAACACTTGTTACCTGAGACTGCTCTATATGCAGAAAGAAAAAAGCTGGCATATGGAACTGCCTGGCAGCATGTGAAGATTACTTCAGCATTCATGCACATATGCATAAAATTAAAAAAAGAAAATACTTGTGTTTCGCAAGACAGTGACTTGGTGAACATTCCGAGGTCAGTGGAATTTCCCCATTAATAAGTTGCTCTGGTCCTGCATAACATATCCAGTGGGAATGTGTGATATTAGTGTCATAGTTAGGTCTTCTTTCAAATTGACTTAACAGTCATTTTGGACCTTTTAACTTCATGGCCGTAAGCTGGGATAAGTTTCTTCTAACCATATATTTAACAATGGCCAGCTGGCAAGATGTGAGAGATGGTTTTTCTTTGCAAAGCCGTGTTTTCTTCTGTTGCCTTACTTAGCTCCTTTAAGGTGTGATCTAAAGTGACCTTACTTTTAGTGATAACCCTCTTGACCTCTGAGTGTTTGTAACCACAGAAAGAGAAGGCCTTCTTCATATAAAATATTTCCATTAAGAAGACATTTTGCATTCTCACCATGGAAATCAGAGGCCCAAGCCTTTATCACATTAACTGTCTCCATGCTTTTCCAACACTCTGTGGAGATAATAACCCTTTTAACTTCCAATGATATAAAGATCTTTCAGAAAGGACTGAAGCCTCCCCTAGTTTTCCAGAGTACCAGAAATCTCAGATTTCTGACCATCTGTCTTTTTGTTCCTTACTTTGTGAATTTCCATTCACTTCTGTGCTTTCAGATCCTATGGGTGATCATATCCTAATGGTGTCCACCGACCTTTACCTCTGTCCAGTATCCATCAGTTAGCTGCTGGTTAGGAAAGAGGTTTTTCCTCCCAGTACTTGTGAGAAAGCAGAATCTTTAGGGCTTTAAGAAAGAGGAAGGGATTTGTAGGTTGAAGACCTATCTGTGTCTGCTAGGCTGAGCTCATCCATGCCCACTGAGGAAGAGATGCCTGATGTTCAGGCAGTAGCTTTTCTTGTTCTGCTTGGGTTTGGATGCAAGCAGGACACCTGGTACAGAGGGCTTGGTAGAACCCAGGTGCTCCTAGATGATGAGTAAGAACTGAAGATTAGCTTTAGGCAGCCATGGATTGCTCTTTCTGGTCCGTGTTGCAAGAACTTACGTTTGGCAAACAACAGATTTAGAAGGCCATGCGGCTGCTTATTGTTCTTTTTCATTCATCATGTGCAGGTTTTGATTCTGAGTATGTCTTTCATAGGGTGATTTCTAATTCTCTTACCATCTTTGGTTGAGCTCCCAGGGTTTTCAGGGTATGCTTTTTTCATTTATATCAAATTAGATAGCATCTCAGACACTACTGTAATTATTGACTTGTAATGACCATTTTACTTGAAGTCATTAGGGAATTTTCAGTCCAACAAAATACAAAGGAATGACCCATTGACAGGCTTCAAATGCTGAACATTTAGTGAAGGAAATCCACAGCCCTCATGAATCTCATCCTAACACACACAGCAACTGGATACTTTTCTGGCTTATGCATGAATTCTTGTTTTTGCACTTCTTTCAGAAAGGTTATTCATGTTTTCACTTCAACAAACCAAAACCCCACTCTAAAAATCTATCCTAACCTTTCACAAACCCCACTCCTGTCCCTGGCGACATTTGTTCAAAAATAATACAAATATCTGACCCTCAGAGTGGATATTTCATACTCAAAGATAGCAAAGATAGCATTGTCAACTCACCTTTTAAAACTACTTAGGGTTTCTTTAAGAAGGTGCTCCATCTTGCAGAGGCAGCAAAACAATGCAGTAGATATGGTGGCTATTCATTTTCATTTAGCAGATAAATCAATACTCACATAAAGCCTGAGTAACTTGTTGGCACTAAACTATGCATCCCCATTTTCACTGAAATTTGTCAAGCTTCAAGCATGTGGGCTTTTTTATTTCTTTAAAAGGAGATACATGTTTTCATGTTTCATTACACGAAATTGATACCAGTAATAAAGAGTAATAATCAAGTTATTAATCTTCTCCATATATTCCAAGGGAAGGGGGTTTTCTCAACGTAAATAGGGTAAGTAGAATTCAAAGGAAAAAAGCTCCACTAAACCTTTGTGTGTGATTGAGAGAGGGATGTTTCATACTCTGTAGTTCACAGGCGTATCTTATACTGTACACACCGTCTGCAAGCACTTTAGAAAATCCTGGATGCTTAGCATAGTCTTAAATCAGGCATGTTGCCAATTGAGGATTAAGTAGAGGATAGCTGGGTCATTTTCCTAGGAGTTCCTTTACAGTTCAGCCTTTTTTCTTGGTGTTAATGCTTTTACCGCCATTGGGTGAAGGGAGGAGAGACTTGGAATACCCTGCCCTAGGGCCTCCTAAACTGTACATCTGTCATGGATCATGTCATGGAACAGAAATGTTTGTTTTTGCTCCCATTCATTTCAACTGGCAGCCAGTTATTATTAGAATGAAAAATTAAGCTATTATGCAGTGGAAGCCTTGCTGGCTCTATCAAATTTATGGAGTTAATACAGTAAAATTATCCTTTATAGTGGGTATAAGCAGCTGTATGTATAATGCAGGCCTCCTCTTGATCAGTCCAAATACAAAATGGCAGTCTTGTTTTCATTATCATCGTTAAAGCTCGATATGATATGCCACCTTATTTCAGAAATTCCAAGGGAGCCGTTGCTGAGTTAAGAGTATTGCAGGTGACTTGGTTAGACGTGTAAGTCCATCCTCTGATCTTCAGGGTCTGCAGGCCTGCTGAGCTGTTCTCAGAAAGGGAGAAATCCTAGAATTTCTTAGGGCTTTCCAAAACATTTATTTTAAAGTGTCCCTGAGTTTTTGCTTGCGGGGGGTGCTTTTTAAGTGGATTTATTTTTTATTTTTTTTTTTAAACAATGAGGGAATTGGCTGTATCTTTTATTAGCAAAAGAGGGGTGTGAATATTTTTAGCAAGCTTCAAATCCCTTGAGAATCTGAGGTCTCAAAGTCTAATGATGATATACCCTCAGACATAAGGTATTCACCAGGAACAAGGTACCTGGTGAGAATAGAAGGGGATGAATTAAGCAAAAGACACAAAGACCAATGAATAAACAGATGACACATCCAAGAGGAAAAGAATTTTAACAGTACTTTCTCCCCTCACTCTGAAAGTAAGCTGTAGTGAAGTTGTCAAGATGGGGTTAAATGAATGATCTACGCAGATATGGGACTGTCTTTGCAACGCCTCCTCCCGATGCACCGTGTCTGTCTCTTCTGTGTCTTATTGGCACATTTGGGATGGACTTGAAAAGAAACAGAAACAAGTTTCTAGCATTTTTTTGCAGTGAGTAAACCCATCTTTGGCACTAAGCAGTTATTTTAGAGAAATTGTATCACAGGAAAAGAGAATAGGGAAAGCAACAGCGTCTGAGTGAAAGAGAAGAAACACGTTTTTCAAAAGCAAAAGTTCTTTGTAAGGAAATGTAAAGAGATGTTAAGTACTTAAAATTCTGAGCCATTCACTCATTCCTGCAGAAATTATCCTTGTGGAGTTTATCAATCTGTGTGTACCAGTATCATAGGGGACCAATTAATTGCACTCATAGTTGCCTTTGAGCTATTTTGAAAGTAGGAAGAACTAATTTTGTAAATGGTTTTAACAGCACTACAGTCATTACATACAGTTTCTGGCAGATATTGTCTTTATAGTAGATGGAAGAACAGAAATACTGTTATACTTCATGACTGCTAATGAATTTTGATGAGAAACCTAATAAAAAGGAATTACAATCTGGTAATTAAATACAATATATAGTTATTAAAAATAAAAACAAAATTTGCTGCACCACAACTCTTGTCCTGAACACGATCCTTCCTGGTATTTAAAAAATTTGCTGTGAGGAGCAATCTTGAGGAAAAAAGGTAAAAAACCCCTTAGCTGTAACAAACAAAAGTTGCTTGAAAAAGAAGCAGCAACCTATAAAAAGTGGAGCTGGCACTCAGAATTCATCAGGAGGCAGGTGTGGGTCCTCTTCTAATGAACTCCCTGGTTAGCTCAAGCCTGGAGAGGCTAATAAAAGGCAGCTGTGTATTTACCACAGTTCTCTGCACCTACCTCCTTTTCCCTCGACTGAGGCCCTTCTCTGACCAGCTTCCTCTGAAGCCAGGTATGCCTGAACTTTGCTCATCTCTTCACTGGTGCCTCTCTGTGTTACTGGGAAGGTGCTTTTCCCTTGGCATCCTTCTGGGAGGCTGCTGTCCTAGTCTTTGGTATGTGGAGATTTTCTGGGCAGGACAGATTTACTTATGCCTTGGGAAGGCTTCATTTCTTTTGTTGCTGGGTAGCAACAACACCTAAATCTGACAATCCCTTTCAAGAGAAAGTTTTGACTACCAACTTAAATATTTGGAGAGCAATTGCCTTGCATTTATATGGTAGGATCCATGTGAAAGGAATACAGAGATACTGATTCTGGCTTATATTTAAAAAGGCCCTTTGGCACGGATGTGGTCCAAGGTATGCACAGATCTTGCCTCCTTATGGATCCTGCTATCCTATTGGAATCATGTGAGCAGGCTGAAGTGCAAGAGATAATCAAGGACCCAGTAGTGATAAAGGGAAATAACTGGATACACAGAGAATTTATTATTTGGGAATGGGCAACAGCTATGTAACTGTGTTTGGTGATGCTGCCAGTTGCAAAATACAAAAATCTCTTGTTCTCATTCAAAAGCAGTATGGGGAGACATTTGCAAGTTTTGTCACAGGAGCTAATTTCTGCTAATACCTTGATGCTTTTAAATGGTATGATGAAACCTTCAAGGAGGTTTTAGATCAATTTGGAAAGATTCACCTACTGACCTATTACTACTGTTCTCCTCTGAAATTGTCTGGGGAGAGCATGGAGATTTTGCATTTAAACAATGACACAGGCAGTTCTTGTAGAGGTCATGAGTGCCAAGGAAAGCAAACAGCACATTGATTTTTGTTAATTTGCCATAATTCAGACTTTGCAATGAAGTAGAAATCAAGGTATTGTTCATCTTCAGATAAATCTTAAGGTCAGAAACTGATGAAATGCATAGAAGAATGACAGCCTTGTGAATTTTGGAAGTGCACAAATCCTGGGGACTGTGTTACTTCTGGCTAAACATTTCTCTGTGAATCTTGAAGGGATATGTTTTCATTTTAGCCTATTAATCTCAGTATATTTTTTGTGACACAGATCTATTAGGAATTTTAGAGACTACAATATAGACTCCAGATGCTAGGTGTTCCTTCATCTTTTTGGTACACACTTTAATCCATAACAACCAACACATTTATTTTATGAGGCTTCGCAATGAAGAGAGTCTTAATATCCTTTCTGGCAGGTTTTCACTCTTTGATTTCACATTATATAGGGGACTGGATACTTTGAACACACTTTAGAAAGTCTCCAAAGTAACTCCTTTATGGTAAGTTCTTTACATCTCCATAGTAAATCCTGCTTTGCTTTTAAAATGTGCTCGCAGGCACATGTATAGAAGTATAGCTGCATTACAAACTGAATGATAACACAGCAGATTCTGCACTGGCAGCATGTTGCAGGTTGACAAGGTTGACTATTTCACACAGAGTGACCAAGCCTCATTAGACACGTCCATTATCCAGGGAGAGCCTCCCTCTCCTCATTTTGTGACAGTCCTAGTACTCAGCAGTGAAATAAAACACAAACCGATCAAACTGCTTTATGAGTTGGTGCTTGCAATATGTCTCTCCTCCATCACCAAGATCTGTTACGGTGAATGTAACCATGGGTTTTCCTCTGCTCCTGGAATTTCAGGCTGTAGATTCTTTTTATTTGTTTTATTTATTTCTCTGAGTGAAATTGAATTCTGTGTTTGTTTTCACTAGCATGCCCCAATTGATGATGCTGGGGTGGGGTTACTGCAGACTTACACGAGTGCAACTCTGATTTTGGCTCCTGGCAGATAAAAAAGTTTTCTCCCTTTTTCTTCTCTCTGTGTCTGTGTGTGCCTCTGCACCTCGTTCAGAAATGCAACTGTTAGAATTTGTAAATCCTACCAGTGAAAAAATGACACGCAGGGAAAAGCAAAAATGTTTACCCATCACTGAGCTAGACAAACATCTTCATTTCAGTGATTCAGACAACAAATCAAATAAAGAAACCAACCCTCTGATGAACTCCTCCCTTGCTTCCCTTCATCCAGCTCATCTGATGCTGAAGTGAAATACATTTCTGCAAGTACAGTCAAGCCATAAATTGAACAATGAATATCTTGTCCAGTAAAGCTCATATCCCAGCTGGGGTTTTCAGCAGCAGCTTGAGCAACATTTCTGAGGGGAAGACCTTTATGAAGGAGATTAAGGAGTGCCCGTGTTCAGCAGGCAGTGTCTTTTCCCATATGACTGGGGCAGTAATAGCTGTGTGCAAGATCCTGGCTGCTCTCCTGCATACAGAGAAAAAGAGGCAGTCAGATTCCCACTGTTTGTGCTTGGGAACATTTGGGAGTGAGTTAGGCTGTACATTTACCTCCCTCTTCAGTGACTGGCCTCAGTTGATCGAAAGGTACCGAGACAAGTTTTTAAAGGCATTTTTGTGCCTTGCTCTCTTAGTGCTTCTATTCTTAAAAATCTGGCCCCTTCTGCTGGACAGTACCTGTGTAGTTGGCTGTCAGTTGTGGCCCCTGTAAGCATCATCACAAGAGGGATTTTGTGCTAAGTTCTGGTCCAAGCTGTAGCTTCGTTCTCTTACGCGGTTTCTCATAGTTCCAAGGGTACAGAAGTAGACCTGCTTTTGAAATCCTTTTCCAAATGATGTGATTTGTAGGTGCATTGATGTGAGTCTTTGCATCTGGTATGCAATGGAAACAACATACTAGACAATTCTAATATGCCACTCAAGCTGTCATTTTTTTTTTTTTTTACCTGTTCATCTCTCTTTGTTGCCAAATAAGTGGCATCTGCATCCACATTGGTGGTCCTGTGAGGGCCCCAGGAAGAGAGCTAAATCCTGCTGAATGTTGCATACTAAAAAGAGCCCCACATATTACTGACCACTTCTTTTTTATTTTTTTTTTAAATATTCTTGGATTTTTGCCAGTGGCTTGGAAGGAGGCTGGATTTGGACTACTGTGTTTCCTTTCTCAGTCAAGAGACTGTGTCTGAAATTTATTAGGGTTTTTTAGCAATGTTGAAAATTACGAAAGGAAGGGCACACGTCAGTGCTAGTTTGAAGCTGTGCTGGTTTAAACATATTTTTCCTTTTCAAGTAGTTGTCATATTCCATTTGGTAGTTGCAGATCCATAACAGCAAACACCTTGTAATCTTTGTGGCTTAAGGCTTGGCATATTATGTGTAGTGTGCTGATGATACAGGAGGTGGGCTCTGCTGTATCTGTCTGAGGAAGGGCCCAAACACCCAATTTTAACATACATTGTAAGTCTGCTGATGTTGGAGTTGGCTTTAGTGCTTAAGAAAGAAGCTCAGGACTCAGAAGACCACACAGTCTTAAAAGCCTGGCATTAAAGCCAGTTAGAGAGGGGGAAAAAAGCAGCAAGAGAACTAAGAGTCAGGGAGCCTACATCAGACTTTCCCCTTTGCTAAAATAAATGAAGATGATTCATTGTTAACACTATTGTCCTGCAAATATGGACAAGGATTGCTCTTGAGATTTTTTTTTTTGTCATTCTGGGAACAGTTTTTTAGGTTTGGGGACTGGAAAAACCATGTTTCCCTGCCATTATCCCAATATTTTGCGGCGGGGGGGGGGAGGCTTGCATTCACATTTAAACCATGTATTCTCTACACAGATAGTGAGAAGCACAGACGTGCAGACAATGTCACCCACATCTTGCCCTGGCTTCAGGACCATGAGCTAATTTTATAACAATTGACGGTGACTTAAACTAATGTTGCTAGGGTGCTGTCAGTGATGCTGAATAAATAGGGAAGGACTTCAGGAGAACAGCAAACAGCAGCTGTGACGACTTTTGTTCTGAAGCTACCTCTGCATGCCAGATTTTACCCTCCAGGCACAGCAGCAGAGCACAACTCCCACCTGTTATCTCTCACCATTGAGGCTTGCTTCTTTCTGTTTAAGTTAGGTTAAATATTTCCCCTTTTCCCAGGATTCAGAGCTCATCAGCCCAGCTGTGGTGCACAGTCTTGAAACACAAAACAGCTGGAGACATAATGTGAACAAAGTTCACCTTTTCTTGTTTACATTAGAAAGCTGCTGCACTGTTTATGGGATGATGCATTTGTTTAAATGAATGTCCAGCTATTATTGATTTTTCCTCTCCTTTTTTTTTTTTTTCTTTATGATTGTGTCACTGGTGTCGTGCAGCAGAAATCTCTCGCTTTAGCACACCTGCTCACATATTGACTGTGGAAAGAATTAGGCCATGTTCTCCCTACATTTGCTGTGGGGAAACTCAGGCACGGATTTACCCAAGAGACCCCATGGAGTCTCTCTCCTTCCTTTCAGCACTCCCACAGTTCTCTCCGAGTTTGCATCTACCCATTTTACAGCATAACAAAAAGTCAGCTGGGTCTTACCCCCTTTCTCGCCTCCCTTTTGCCCTATCCTCTGGTCATACTTATATTCTTCTGGGCTGAAGTAGTGTAAGATGGAGTAAGAAGCAGGGGTAGCATTTGAGAATTTCAACCTCTTCAAGGATTTGGAGAACTGGTAGCTTAGAGATTGTATCACAGGGTATAAGTCTCAGTCGATAATTTATTTACGACCCACAAAAACTTGCATTGAGCTGAGCTTTAAGTTTTAAGAACACTAGCTAGTAGCAATGGGAATGCTACACCTTTCAGGAGTTTTTATTTATCTTGCTCATTTACACTTAATACTTTGTTTTGTTTTGAATTTGTCCAGATTCAGCTTCAAACTAAGAGTAACTTTTATATTTTTGCAATATCAACACTGATGCACATTACTGTTGTGATAATTTATTTTTACTACTGTCTAAGAAGAGCTACTTGAACCCCTGAAGTTGCATAGGTCTGGTTGAGGGAAGAGAGGCCTCAGTGATATCTGGTTGTGATAACTTCCACTGAGTTACAGTGAAGTTAATAATATTAATAAGGCTCCAGTACTCAATACAGGGAATACACTTGCTTAAGTCCAGCCAAAGGACTTAAATAGTATATTGTGTGGATCTTCTCAATAAGCCAACATTCTTAGCAAGCTAAATGTAAGCATGACCTCTCTCACAGTCTGTTTCTTATTGTAAGGATAGATCCTGCACTCCCAAATGGCAATTGAAGGTTGAAAATTCTATTGGTCAAGACACAGGCTGAAACCTCTCCAATTGTTGAGTTTAATCCGTAAGGAAAATTCTTGAGAAACTTTCGTCTAAAAGACTCTCTGTATGAGTGTTTTTGTTTTTTGCTTTGTCACTTTTGCACATCTCTTCTTGCCTGAGTTTGTTTAACAGATGCATAATTTTGGGAGATATTGCTCTTGGGAAAAACTGTTCTTGTTCCTCTTCTTTTAAAGAGTCACAGAGGTTAGACTTGTAGTCTGTGACACTAAATCACTTGATCTGTCCCTCAGACTTTTAGAAATCTGTTTTCCAGTGGATGTTAAAAGTGGAAATTCATTCATCTTGAAGAAACTTGAAGTTTCTTTAAGGAGAAAATGAGACCACTTTTATCAGCCTTGATCTTTTGCAATCTAATGAAAATTGTGGGTTTCACATCTTGGAGAATTTTATGGTTTTTTTCAAGGCATATTTGGACTTTTTGCCCTTTTCCTGCTGGCCTAGAACTTGAATATCATGAGTATAATGAGACTTGCATTGTGTTTTTCTGTGTGTAGTACAAGGCTAAGGCTTAAAAAAAAAAAAAGACAACTCTCCACGTATTTGAAGTATAAATATGACTGTGATATACCCAAATATACCTTTTATTCCTATTCTTTAGCTATGTAAACATCAGATTCCTGTAAACATGACAAATTCACATTCCAATGAAGCCTGTAAAAGTCATTGAAAGTCCATCTTCTCTTTCTAGTTATAGTAACTAAAATCTGGAATAACTCAATTCGCTTAATTTGAATTGCATGAATTGACATAGGTGTGGCTGACAGTGGAAGCTGGCTGGCTGTTCCCAACACCAGGAAATCATGAGGTCACACTTGCTTCTTCGTCCAAAGACATCTTTGTCTTCATTCCAGATGAAGCCACACCAAAAAAATGTGGTTTATAATTTTTTTTTGCACCTGAACTTTAGTCACAATTAGCATGTGGGGTATAGAGGCATCAAAATACTTTGAGCAAATACAGAAGGTTTGATCATTATTGCCTAGTAAGGTATTACTAGGAAAAATAGATATAAAGCAAAATCCCCTTTCCCTTTTCTTTGAGTAAGAATAATATCTAAATATATGAAAAGTTATAGTGAAACATTGCTGAGAATATTTTTTCAAGTCTATTTGACAATATTCTGTATTAGTTTTTAAACATTTTCACTTCAGATCCTTTCTCCTCTGTTCCCAGAGACAACATTCTGAACAAGCAACTCCAGGAACTTCCATAGAAATAAATAGTATGAATGGTCTAATCTTCACAGAAGTGCAACAAAACAAACTAGACTCAGAAAACATAACTCCAGCCTTCCAGTGCATCCTCTCCTTGTAGGTTTAAAAGAAACCCAAATCATCAGGAACGGTCATCCTTCTCATATTTTCAGTGTGGCTCAAAAAAGGTCAGGGAACACACGGGGGAAGGAATGGGGGCAGCAGGTTTTACACATCGCAGTGGCTTTCCAGTAAGACTAAACCAGCAGGTGACTGCACACGCAGGTAAGTCACAGTGCAGCATTCTAAAAGTAGCAAGTAAAACAACCCAACACTTATTCTAATTGTTCTTTGAAATGTTGCCTTTATACAAAAAGGGAGAAAAAAGCCTCACCATTTAAAGAAAGGACGGAGACTGAGAACAGAAAGAGTCGTATAATTGAGGAACTGTGTTGTTCTCTTTCGTTTTTATGAAGGCCATTCATGAAATTCTTTCCCAAAATACTTACTAATACCTCCAAATACTGTTTCTGTAAAAGGACTTGGAATCATTAGATGAGGTTTTTCCTGAAATATGGTGAACTCATTGACGAGATTTATTTAGTTAGTTACATTAATAAAGATTTCTTTTTTCTTCATTTTCTTCTTTTTTTTTTTTAATTTCAGAAGAACTAGAGACTTGTCTCAAGTTTTTAAGAGCATGAATAAGTCTACAGGCATTTATACCTTAACACTTTCTGTCCTGTGTTAATCCATACAACTATTGCTAGATAAATTGTGTTGCATCTATTAAGAAAAATTTCTGTCTGCACAGTTTCTCAGATATTGATAGATATAAACCAGAGATGTATGGCCTAACTAGTCTATTGCTGGACTTGTTAGAGTGTATCACTATGTTGCTAATGAAATATAATAAAAAGAAATACAATGAATGAATATATAATATAAATGAAAAATACAGTGAAATGTAATAAAATGTTAACATTCTAGTATGTAATATTAAATTTATTTTAAATATTTTATTTTAATTTGAATGATTTATTTTAATGAATATCAAAGTTATTTTTAAAAAATTAAGAACTTGGGCATTCAGAAATATTTGTAGTACCAGACTTTTATAGATTTCCTTTTTTTTTTTTTAAATTAGCACAGAGATTTATGAAGCCCTAAGTTGGGCTGAGCATCCCCTTGTTTACTTTGGGCAAACTGAGTGACAAAAATAGGCTGTTTAATAGCATAATGAAAACTGTACCAGGCAGTTTTCATTATGCCACGATATATTTATGGTATGGCAATATAAGTTGAAGTAGATTGTATTGGCACTGCCAGCATTAGTAGAATATTCCATTTGTAATACATCCAGCACTGCAGCCCTTCATTGTGTTGCCAGTGGGATTTTCAGAATAGGCATCATTGACTTAAGTCCCGTCTCCCCAAAGTCAGTGAAAATTTTAGGTGCTGAAATAAGAGCAGAATTTAGCTACTGAGAACTTTTGAAACGGGCAGTCAAATACAGGGCAATGGTTTCTTTTTTGGGGAAAAAAGGGGAAAAAAAAGGGTTGTGTATTCTAACAAAGTTTAATGAATATTCTTAAAAACATGCAATTACACAGTTACATCGCCATTTTACATTTAAGACTATTTCTGTGGCTACATTCCAAAAATTATATCAAATGTAGTACCTTTGTCAATGTGGTGAAGTCAATTTAGCCTTTCCAGCATGTCTGCTCTGTGATCCTCTCTTAGAGCCATAATATTTCTTCCATACTGGCTGGATTCAGGGTACAACATAGACTGGGAATAAATCAGGATTATGCAGAGAAAGTGACTGTTATTTATGGGGCTCTTGTTCACTGGTGAAGAAGTTGAAGTGTATGTAGCTGGTACTGTGGGAATGGGGAGGAGGAGACCCTCGAGATCACAGGAGACATTCTCCTTTTCTCACTTCTCTGCCTGGCACCTGAAGAAGAAATTTTAAGGAAAGCCCTGCTTTGCCTCTGCAGCTTCAGACAGAAGCCGACCCACTGGAGATGCAGGCAGGAGAGAATTTAGCTGTTAAAGTCAAAGAAATATTTTCTGATTAGGTGTGAAGTGATTTTATTATTTTTCCCTCAAGGCTTATAAGGTGACCCACTTTAGGTAACTTTTTATGAAGTACCAAAAAGCATTTATCCAATGCCAGAGCAGCTGCTGACAAATTTCAAGCTTTTATTTCAAAGCATGAAACAGTTAAGTGGTTGGAAGAATATTTTTAAGCATGAGAAAGGCAAAGTAATGTGAAGAGCTGTGCATTTATTTTGAGATGTCTGTAGTCCCAGTTCTCATGAATTTTTACTTGGTGTGGTGATCCAGCTAGTTCACATGATACTTCCCAGCTTCTGCCTCAGTATTTTTCTTAATACAAATAAAATCAACAAACCCCAAACCAAACCACCAGCTCCCCCAAACCTGAATGTAAAACCAAACCGCAAATTTGGAAAATTTCTCTCCAAGTGACTGTATTTGTCTGAAAGCAGTGTTTCAAAATGGGAAATGTCAGTTGATCCATTTGATAGGTGCTGTGGCTATTTTCTGTTCTTGCAGGAACAGCAGGCAGCTAAAATTCTGTCTTTGGTATGTGTGTAAGACTGCACCAAATAGGATCACTGTATATATACAGGGTCAAACCTATTTCATTTGAGATAACTCCAGTAGATGAAGTTCCTCACTGCTAAGTCCCGTGCAAGGTCAACATCCCAATAGTTATGTATTTTGAAGGGTAGGTCTTTATGAAATGAAGCCGGTTTTAAGTCAAAGTCCAGACCTTACTAACACCCAGCACAATTTGTGGTAAAATTAAGCAAGTTTGTGGGATGTTTCTCAGTAATTTTCACTTGTGACTAGTTAATTCTGCTTCTTTGAGGTTTAGAAGTTTAGTTGTAAACATTTAAAAGGAGCTGTTTTTCAAAGGCTTTCTGGGGAGACTACTTGCTGTCCTTCTAAGATGTTTTTCAACTAAGCACTGGAAAATCAAGACTACTAAAATCACTGGGAACATGACTTGGAGCAGTTTAGCATTCCAGACCTGACTTTCCTCTCTCCCAGAGAAGAATTACACTGGGTACTGATTTGCACTTAAAGAAATGAAATTTGCCTAAAGTGTTAAGCAGCATGTATTTTCTTTCAGGGGAAAAAAACAAAACATTCATATTCAAGGTGTCCTTGACCAGGGCATATAAAGTTGCTGGAGGTGGGCCTTCCTGAAACAGCCTGTTACAGAAACTTAAATTTATAAAGCAAACACGTCCCCTTGATCAACAATCAGGAAAACAGAATGTTTTTAGGAAAATTTAGAAACCCAATCTGACGTGATTACTCACGCTCACTTTAAAAAACTGTCAATCAATAGCAATTAGCAGATTTTCTACAACCAACGAGAGTGGGGAAAGGGAGAGGCTTGTAGAATTGCAGATAAAACACAGCTCTGGTGCAGTCTAATAGTTGCTTAGAAGGTATAACATGGACTCAACTACCAAGCTTGAGTCAGTGCACTGTCAAGGCTGTCCGTCAGGAAACGTGCACAATCAATGACACAGCAGTTAAGTCTTGAACGTGGTGGTGTGATTTGGGTATTCTCTTGATAACTGATCAAAGCGTGATGGATTCGTAAGATAGGAACTAAAAATACATCTATGTAGATATGAATCTCGATCATACTAGATGGAAAAGGGAAAAGATGATTGAGTTATGCTGATTCTGCTAAAGAGCTCCAGCTATATATTAAGGCAGTAAAACTCCCTGTGAAACACGGGAGGAATGTATTACTAGTTAATTACAACAGCAAGATATGCCATTGAGGGGATTATTACCATATTTTATGATGACTGTTTTATCATCTCCTTGTTTATACTTTCCTTTGGTAATGAACTTTCCTTCTGAAGTTTGAAATATTTAATATTTGAGCACTAAATATTGTACCCCTTTTGTATTTGATTAGGAGTAGTTCTTAATATCGGGAGTAAGAAGACAACTGCAAATGAATAGAAAACCAAGATGGGAAAATGGCATTTTCAGTAATTATATGTTGTGTCCGTGCATCAGCAGTAGTGTGGTTGTTTCAGTTTAGTTTTTTTTTGGTGTTGTCGAAATATGTTAAAGGCATAGTTTGTTTTACAATGGAAAGCAAATTCTGTTCTGGCCAATGTGGCCTGTAAAGCTGTTGGATTCCCAGGCCAGTCTCAGCAGCACCTCTTCAAATGTGAATGTCTGAAAGATGAACATCTCTTGTTTTAAGTAGTTGGACAACTGTTTGATTGCTCCTTTCTGTAGGAAAATAATCTCTTCATGGTTGGCTATAAGTGGCATCATTTTTCCTTTGGGTTCCCATTGCTGTCCTCTGTATATATTACACATCTGGACTGTAAGTGAAACTTGCTCATTCCTCTGAAACATCTGTTGTGTCCTGCTGCATTGAAGGCCTACTTATCTTTTACTGTGCACTCAATAATCATATTAAATCTTTGCCTAGCAGCCCCCATTCCAGATACAATCAATTAAAATCATGCAGAAATAGTTGACATTTATATTTTTTGCAGAGTTACCTTATTTCACATCTAGGGTTTTTTGTTTATTTGCTTTCTGGGTTTTGTTTGGTTTTTTTGTTTTGTGTTTATTTGGGGCTTAGTGTTTGTTTTCTTTTATTTGGTTTTTTTTTTTGGTGCTTGTTTTGTTCTGTTTAAAAAGACCAGATGAAAAAAGGGAAATTAATAAAAACGCAGAAAAAAGTTTTCCCTTTTGCTTTGGAAAATGTAAATACTTAAGGAGAAAAATGGTAGGAAGTTTCCAGTTAGAAAAAAGGTTGTTACTTTCTTCAGTTTAAAGGTATCAATCTGGTTATCCTGTTTATGCAGCTGCTCATAGAAAGGCCTTAAGGAAAATAAAAAAGGAAAGTAATGTATTTTTCTAGCAAGAGAAGGAAAGAGGAAGAAAACTAATTAAAAAAAAAGGAACAAATTACAGAATTTCAGGCTTATGGTGGTTTCTGCCACTAAACTCTGTTAAGGGCAGAAAGAACTGCGAAGACAAATATTATTCAGAGCTCAGAGCTTACTCAATGAGAGATGCTCAACTAAAACAATGAAAGAGAAAAAGCCCCTTATCTCCATGAACATGTTTCTTCACACCCAGAGGAGGCTCTGCGTCCTCCCATCTAGAAGACTCGGTGAGAGTCACCACATGACTTTTTCTGCCAGTTTTTCCCTTCATTTCTCAGGCACCAGATCTTCAGTTCTGCTGCCTTCTCAGAAGAAAATAAAAAGTGAATTCTGAGAAAAGGAACCAGGATTCATAGATTTGAGAGTGAGTAGTAGTAGGAAGCTTCTATAACTTTTCAGACAAAATCTTTGCTTATTGTATTTCCCATATATCCCCCACCATCATATCCCACACACTGTCCTGATACACTCCTGACACATTAGTTATGCTCCCTCCTGTGATGAGAAGGATGGGGGACTTGGCTTTCATTGCTACAAGGCTTTGGTTGGATAGTTTTAAGCACTACCTCTTCCTTCAGCATTCAAGGCACAAGGAGAAGTACCAATTTTTTTTTATTTTTTTTTTTTTTGAAGATCAAAGCTGGAGAGAGCAAGGGAGATACTCGCACAAAGGAAAACCAGCTGCATTTTACAAATACCCAAATTGTGCTATCAGAGCATTAAATATTTATCAGTGAGTGTCTGCCCATTGAGTACTTTGGTATATTTAATTTCTTTTTATTGTTATTGTCTGTCTGGACTTGGACTTATCTCCTTGGCCAAAGATAAAAGATGATTTGTGTCATAAACGTACGGCATGTGAAGCAGGGCTTAGGTTTTTCTTGAGATTCAATTAATGAGGCAAGGGAAGGGCAGAGGTATGGAAGCTAAGCTGTCTTTTAAATTTCATACCATATTGAAAATGGACCTCCGTCAGAAATAGTTTTGGTTTTGAAGGTCTGCTCTGTGTTAGCAGTACAAGAGGAGGCTGCCTAAAATAGGAAAATATTAGGAGGGTGCTTAGGGGCTGTTTTACTGAGGGCAAGGCGGGGAGCTGTGGGCATTGTGTTTCCCAGGCTACTGAGGGCAGCAGGAACCAAGGAGCTTGTGCTGATAACGAGTGGATGATAACACTCTAATGCATTTTTACTTTTCAGCAAAGTATTAAAGCTAGAGAGTTGCAGATTGCTTGTGACACATGGTAATTTGTTGAAAATCACTATTTGCAAAATAGAGAGGACCCGTTATATTAGCAGAACTGACAGGAAAATAAACAGCTATTTTTTGTTTTCACGTTGTTTGGTTTGTCTTTTTCTCTTTTTTAAATCAACAACCTTTGGCAGTAGGGAAGAAAGACACAATGTTGGCTATTATTTACCAAATCAAGCATATTTAAATGCACTGTCTTTGATACTTAATAAATGTTGTAGTGTAGCTTTTTGTGGCTAATAAAACTTGGTTTACATTACACCCCTTGTCTGCTGTGATTTGCCTCCTAGGGCTCACTTAGAGTGCATTAAGAAGCTGCACAGAAGATCAGGGTGATTTGCTGCAAAACTTAAATAATTCATTTATGCACCACTGCTCTCAGACAGTGTTTTTACAAACGCGGTAATGAGACAAGCTGTGAAATGTTTTACATGGTGGAAATGAGGGCTGCTGCTCCAGAAAAGTCTTTCTGCACAGATTTGATTCCTTGAAGTCTTCAAGAGGACTTTCAAAGCATTATGGCGTGGACCTCCAAAGCACACTGTCCTGTTGATAAGGCTGTTTTGTCCTAACTCAGGAATAGTATTTTTCACCTCCAAGTGCTTCCACTGTAGGACCTGAAATGAGCATGGATACTTTAGGAGTGCAGAATGGAAACTCCATTTCCTTATGCTGGGGCAATGTCCTTTTCTGACTGACTATACCTTGTCTACCACACTGATACTCGTTCTTACTCTGCTCTCTGCAGTACACCTGACTTTTTAATGATGGGCATGGAAGAAATTGGAATGATTGAAGTTAAAATATACCAGAACTAAACTTTACTGTCAATGTTGTTGACAACCCCCCTGATGTTCACTCTAAATTCTTATTCTCTGGAGTTGTGCTTCTTCTGTGTAGCCATAACCTTCAATATCCTCTGTAAAAGTCTTATTGTCATGAAGAAGAGCTTGAAAGTATGTCCTGCACCTGCACTTTCAGGAAGCGCTTCTCCATACACAAAATAGCTCTATTATTTACACTACATGTTAGAATAATTTTTATTTTTCTTAATCTAGTAACTTGGATGGAGAAGGGGGAATAGTCTTTGGGGCTGGTGGAGTTAGTGTGACCTCTGTAATTTTTGGATGCATATTAGGCTGTAGCTGTTAACAACACAATCGGATCTAATTTGTCCTACAGGAAGAACAAATTACGGAAGAATTAAAACATAAACAAATTAGTTCTAAATTAGTAATTGGGTAAGAATAATCTGTTTACAGTATGTGTCTGACTTTGCCAGGAAAAGTATCCAACAGTTTATATTTCCCATGCACATCTCGGAACTGACTTAGAGCATAAGATACAATGGGGGAAAAGTACTAGGTGTAACTGAGACTGCTGGATGGCTTTGGTTGGAATTTGTAACTAATTGAAAAGATGTATAGTTAGAAGCATATTTTAATTTTTAGCGTTAAGACAAAAGTGTTTAATTTTTCATAACTTCTTAACGTGTCAAATTTGCTTTAGAATTTTTTTGCTACAAAATATTTTGTGGTTGCTCGTAGTTTTGCATAGCGATTATTAACCTTGAAGTGTGCAAAGGAGATTAACATTTTACAGAATGAAAGCTGGAGAAAAAGGAGGAAGACAAAATGTCCAGGCTGCTGCTAGGTAGAGATCCCTTTGAATTTGCCAGCGCTCCTGTGAGCATTTCCCCCTCTTCTCAACCAGTTTTGAATCTGAGGAAATTACCATCTGTGCATAGATATGCAGGAAATGAGCTAAATTTGTAGTGTAAACATTTTAAAATGAATATTTGCACAGTACAGTCTCTCAGCAATGCATTATCCTCTTTCATTTGGTAATCAACACATATCCCTTATGAGTTGCGTTGAAAGGGAAGAGAGTGACTCTCACTAAACTCTAATTATCCTTTCCTTCCTCCTGGGAAGAGCTCTCTTTAAGCTCCCTTTTGTGAGCTGCTCTGCATTTCACAATCATTCCACCTCTTGATCACTCCTTCTCCTTATTTTGCCTCACAGTGGACTCTAGGGTCTAAGGGCATAGCACAAACTCGGACAGCTCTGTATAGGGATGTCTGTTGAATTCCTATAAGGTAGGATTCCTGGGCCAACACAAAGCCTCACAGAGATTCAGAGAAATTAACTTTCATTGGGGGTTTTATGCCGGACACAGGTTTGTGGTAATACATAAATATTTTCTGGCTTAGGACTGGGAGAATGACACATTTCCATGAGCCCTGAAGTACTTTTGACTCGATTCAATCTGTAGCAACATGAGTCAGCTGTTTCTGCTAAGCAGTGTTTCTAATTCAGCCTTTTCCCTAATAAGCACGTACGCATAACGTGAGCTTCCTACACCAATTAATCTGTGTTTCCTCCATATGGTTTGGAGATTTTTATTTTCCTTAAATTCAGTGCAAGCTGCTGAACAGTAAAATGCAGTTAAGGTCTTGTTCTAGCAAAAAACGGACCCCAGCTGAAGCTGTCAGGGAATCGCCAAGTTTAGCATATCCTGGTGATTTAGGAAAAGGAATTTTTCAGCCAGTCCATCTGACTACTAGGGCTTGAAAATGGTTTAAGTTGTCGAGTAGTCATGTGTAGGAGGCCCTGTGTTTTTCTGGGGTAAATTTCTGAAGGCAGCGTGTGAAGAAGAAAGCTGGACCAAACCTCCCTAAAGGTGGTTCAGAAGGACAAAGCAATAGGCCTGAAATAATTCAGCTGAGATATTACACCTCTGTGAGAGGGAGAAGGAGTAGGGACATCAGAAGGCAGGAGAGGAAGCTGCTGGAGAAGATCCGCGTTTGGTGTAATGTTGAACTTACGAGGCTTGGAAGTATATACTTTGTATTTGGGAAGGGTAGGAATTTGCAGCCTGTGCATGGAACGGAATGACTTTATTTGCTAATTTTAATGTGCAATTTGGTGTGTTAGAGTGATACTAGCAAAGTCTTGCTATTGCTGCCTCTGGGCTATCGGAGTAAAGCTGCAGCCCTATTCGTGTGCATCCATGGATACAGAAAACACAAAGACATAAAGGGTGCACACATGCATGGTAAAGCACTGCAAAATCTAAATCCTGCCCCCCCCCGAAACCTTGATTAACACCATCTCCTCACACCCCCTCACCCCCCAACAAAAGAAAAAACTCAAACCAGAATTAAAACCTTTTTCTTTTAGTATCAATGAAATCTAATGGCATAGTTTTTCTCCTTCAAGCAGGGAGAATGTTAATTCCCGGAATGCACTTTATACAAATTAAAGTCCTTTCCCCTTCCAAACATAATTTTTAACAAAGGAATCAATCTCTCCCAGCAAACCAAGGTGAACAAATACATATATAAAATAATTAAATTGCTTTTTCTTTTTATTATAAGAGTTTGTTTGGTTTGTAAACCCAAGCCGGAATATTTATGCCCTTCCTCTTAGGGAAGGTCAGCAGATATACACTCAATTACCTATTTGTGTGCGTTAAATCAAACTACTCTATATTCAATATTTTGTTTTTTAATTTTGCCTGAGCAGGAAGCTGGAAATCCAAATTAATGACTCTTCCCCAGTGACATAAATTCTGCGAGGTGTTTGTAGCTTGCTTGCCTTGTTAAAGTGCTCTGACGTGATTGATAACCGTTGTCCTCCCCGACAGCGAGGGCTGCACAGCAGGGGCAAGTAGACCAGCAAGCATGCAGGGAACTTGTACTGGGATCCAAATTCGAGATGTTTTCATTTTTAATACTTCCAGGTTGTGAGGAATGGTTTCTAAATAGGCTGGTATACCCTTCTTGTTTTCTTGCTAACAGCTGCTGTTGGACAAGATAATATACCAAAGTCACCGCAGCTGAGCAAGGAAAAGTAAAGCTTGTTTCTGTGGGGAATCTGGGGGAAGGAAGGTCCCTTCTGCTGAGGGGAGAACTGCTCTCCTGGGACCATCTTGTGCACACCCTGTAATGGTTACATAGTTTAACTCGCAAAGGGTCCCCATTTGAGTGATCTACTAGATGTAGTAGTTTTTCTCCTCTTTCTATGTTTACGTGCACACCAGCTGGTTGGACCCTGAACCTACAAGGCCAGATTTCTTCCAGAGAACACTGAAGCTGCCATAAAAAAACCCCTAGATAGTAAATATTTCATGCTACTTTGCACCATCTTTTTAGTATTCAGTTAATTTTCTCAAGCAGTTATTAACCCTTGTCTCAGGCCAAGGCAGCCTTTACTCCAATGGACCAGTGCAGGCAAGATGAGGTATCAGGACCTTGGGAAAAACCTCTGTTAATTTTGGAGCTTTGTTTTAATCTTGTACTCTTTTTCCCATTGTGTGATACGCAGGTGAAGAGTGGGTTCGTCTTCTGTGGGCTAACGTTTTTTCAGGCTTGTGGAGTTGCTAAGGGATAGCTTGCCAACTCATATTATTAGGATCTTTCCTGTAATGCAGCATTTCAGTCCCTCCCAATTTGTTCAAAATACAGGAGCTTAGCTTGAGCAATAGGTATTATCTGCAGTAAGTTCTCACTAAGGTATAAATGAAAACAGATCAAATATCGGATAAAAATTGCCTTGATCTGGGAATCTATGCAAAAATTGGAAAAAAAGTTGTAAGTGTTTGGTCTTTAAATCATGAATATCCCCCATTTAAAGAAATAGCTTTTGACAGAGCTTTGAATGCGAGTCCAAATCAACCTTAAAATTGACAAAACACCCTTAACAAAGGGCTGAAGAAATGAGTAGCACCAGTCACCTGTGGTTGTTCATGTGGCTGCAATCCCAGCAGAAGTACCTGTGTTGCAGCATGGACACCTCTCTGTAATCAATGTATTGTTACTGCTACTTTTTATTTTGTCTTTAGGCAGAAGCAGGAAGTAAATGTAAGTAAAAGAGCCATGCACGCTGCTCTTTTCATAATCCTTGTGCTCTGAACTGTTTTTCCCCATAGGCTATTAGTGTCTTTGAATAAGTATCTCGTTCCTTTCAATAAACACTGTGCATCTGAAGTTAAAGAGGCTACTCGTAACTAAAGTGACAGCTACTCAACTGCTAGCAACCAAAAGAAGCTTTCTAAACCTGAAGATGTCACATCATTTTCGTAGCTGCGTTTCAGAGCTCTTGAAGACTCAAGTGCTATATTTTCAGGCAGAAACAGGTAGTCAACTAGGGTGTTTATTCATTGAAGGTCAGGCTTTTGTATTATGAAACTTCTAGCAGATGTGATAAGCAGTAAATTGCAGATCTATCACCTTCTCTTTTCTATCTTTTTTTTTTTTCCCCTCCCAGTGAGCATGTGTGTGAAATCAGCAGAATACTGCCTGCATTTGATTTATGGCCCACTTTTGACCAACTCTTATCAGGTTCCCACAAGCCCTTTTCTGATGCAGCTCGTGTCTGAATGACAATAGACAACCAGTGCCATTATGCTCCAAAATCCCTCTCTGCATTCTAGACACCTAAGATTACATCTGGGCTATTGATTTACTACTCCCCCCCTGCTTTTTTTCCCCCACAGGGACCAGTTTGTTCAGCCTGAACAAGATAGACTATTATTAAACTGAGCAAACTACTCCATGTGAACTTGGTAAAGAAATAATCATTTGCAACCACCTTTCTAACCACCCAGGTTCATAAAGAAATGTAGGTGTTGAAATATTAAGTCTGTTTATATATAGGTCCCACCATTCGTGTTTGTTCAGATTATATATAATTTATATACATGAAATGAGACCCAACAGGCATTCTGTTGTGTTGGACATTATAGGCATATTGCCTAAAGCACTGCAGTATTGCCACCCAATGTACAAAACCCAAATTATTACAAATCTTCGTTATAGAAATACCTACTGTAAAGCCAACTATATCTCTGGCAGGGAGGTTTTATGACACATTTTAAAGCCTCAGCAAAATTTATATGCTCTACCTAGATTTTTTTTCTTTTTCTCTTTTTTTGGGGGAGGGATAGGAAGCTATAAATTTTACAGTACGTTGGATTTTTATATCTCCTAAAAATGTACTGTGCAGGATTCCCATTTAATATCCCTCCGCTACAGTCATCTGTGTATTTAAGTCAGTAAGTGAAAAGATGCAGACAGGGCTCCTAGTTAAAAAGGTTATTTTTTTCCTTTCTGTCTCCTCCCCCCAACTCCCCCTTCCCTCCCACAAGCACGTACCTCACCCCTGCATCTTCTTTTGGTTAAAGTAACATTACAAAAGCTGATTCACTGATTCAGGGTTCACCCAGAACTCCTCTGGCTTGCTTTCAGGAAACTCTGAGCACCTCTGAGCCAGACCAACATTTTCTGCAGGTGCCTTGAGAAAAACCCAGAGCATAGCATGGACTAAACACCACAAACAGGCTTTCAGAGCTTTTGTCCCCTTGTCCTTGGTCATGGGGATAGATCTGCTCGACTTTCAACTGCACCTCCCATGGTCTATTCCTACCTCAAAGGATTTATTTTATTTTGCCTCCTGTTCACTGTGTACAAGTATCTATAGTTGCTTTAGCCCTGTAATACTGTTTGTTTCAGTGGTGCATGTGGGCAGAAAATATCACACAAAGGCTGTAATTTAAGTATTTCCTTTTACTGACTTAGAGTGCTGCTGATAATTTTATTTTTTTTTAAGATGTTTCTTTGTTCTCCTGTGGAGCAAAACTGCCTATCAGCAAAGAGCCAAATAATGCCAGAATCAAGTGGGGAAAAATTGACTTTTGTGATTTGTTACTAGATGTCATGTTTTTGTCATATAATTTTCTCATATTTAAGAAAAAAATAGTCTGTATAGAAAAAACATTTTTCATTTGAATTTTTATAACTATTTCATGATTCCTTCTGTGGGCTTCTATTTCTTTTCTGTCCATTCAGGGCTTGATCCTGCCAGATCCTTGGTCTATTCCAATAAAACACCTATGAATGTGCTCAACAGCATTTGGAAGCTCAGATATCCATGTTTTTTTTTAAATATTACAGTATTTTTCTGTAAAGATGGCTAGTCAACGGGGTGTCTGAGTAATACCTGTCACTGAGGCCTTGTAGAAAGTGAAAATCATGCCTTTTCAATCAGAATCTAGTTGAACTTCTAAATACTGCGATGAGAAAAGGAACTGTATAATCCTGAGTGTGACTGACTGAGTCTGTTCAGTAGGGAAGAAATAAGTTACACAGAAATACATAAATCAGGGCCTCACAGACCCACAGATTGCATTGCTATTGGTAACAGAGAGCACTGCGGCTCTGCAAGGATACTGGAGAGTTACAGTAGTTTCTGTTTAGAGTAGGGAGAATAATTAATGGCCAATGGAAAAGGATGAAATGTTTTTTCCTCAGAATGGAGCAAGCAAGGAGGGATGCGAAGGCAGCACAAAACAAGAAGTGGAGAGTCAAGCAAACTGAAATATGGCAGGCTGAAAAACCCAAAAGGGAACACTTTTTCCCGTAATGTGTAACTCAGCTGGGAAATTCTGTGCTTCTGTTCAACGGAGAACAAATCAAATTTTAGAGAGAGATAACCAAATTTATAGCAGTAGTCCATGCTACAGCAGGAAGAGCAACGTCAAGGTCATTAGAAATGTGCTGCATCCAGCCTTCAGTCGCTGGGTGTTTGGGAGTTGAGAGGGACAAGTAGCCCATAACTACAGGTAGCAGGGCTGCACTTTGAAGCCTGGCTCTGGCCACATGAGACTAAGCTTGAATGGACTGTTGCCCTTATCTAGTATTGTGTTTGCTTTGCTTTTATCATTAAATTCAATGTTTTTTAAAAGTTTGGGATAACCAGGGTGTTGGATGTCCTGTGCAGAATGTCTTCCCCAGTTTCCCTATGTCATGGTTCACTGTTGTACAAAGGAAACAGAAATCACAGTAATAGCAAACAAGCCAGAAGAGATTTAAATCTTGCTGAAGTGGATTGTCACTTTTGTGACAGTCACTGGCTCTTTGGAATAAGCTCTTCAGAGTCTTTCTGGCCTGTGTTACAAATGTTGTTTCATTTGCATCTCAGTGTCACCAGAAAAAAGCTGTGGCAGAAACCTGCTCAGGGTGGGTCAGATCTGGAGTTTTTCTGGCTTCATGGTTTCTTCCTCTGCCATGGAAACTCCACCATTCCCTCATTGCAGCTGACTTGAAATTGTGATTTATTTGTCTAAAGGCATTTCCTGGTTTCACTTTGTTTTGGAGCAGAAACCTATTTTATTTCTTTTAGCTCCTGGTGTCTTCTGCCCTGGAATACAGACACTGGCCCGCACAAGTATTGGCTTGCATAATGCTGCTTCAGATAAAGGTCATAAATGGTCTTATTTGGAAATTAATTCAAATAAGAAAGAGAACGAGCCAAAACCAAGCTTCTACTGGGCATGTTAATAATGTCATTTGTTTACAGAGTGCAAGATCACTGCTTTAGGACATCCTGAATCATTGGCTGTGGCCCTTAGTGTTTGCCTTTGGTTGTCCCTGTTGTGAGGGAAGCGAGTCCAAAGGTCAGACAGACTCTGCTGGACCAACACTGCCTGAAGATAGCTATTCATCTTCTGGAAATCCAGGCTGATATTTTGAAAGATGGAAGTTAGGATTCTGATGCCTTAAAAAAAAATTAAATAAAATAAATGGGATTCACTTCATTCCATGGACTAGTTCCAGTACAGTCATTGGCACTGCAACCAGGAGGAATTAGTGCTGCAGTTCTTGAAAAATAACCAAGAAAAAGAAGGTTTTGTAATGTTGGAAAAGAGCAGCAGCAAATATGAACTGGTATTTCAGAGCTGTGTCCATGGTGTGTGTGACAGGAAAGCCTGTCGGCATGAGTTTTTGGGATGCTTATTTCTTAAAAACATAAAATCTGTGTGGCTTGGGGTTTTTTTGAGCAGTCTTCAATCCAATAATTGCAGAAATATTCCCCACAGAAAACATATTTGTTTTATTGCTGTTCTCAAAAACCCACAAAAGGGTGTGAGAAGACACAGTCAAAATATAATCTTTAGGAAAGGATGTTTGTTGCAGAGACAGGCAGGGCTTATGTGGCTCCATGGAGAAACTGTGCTGGGTTTCAGACAGGTAGCAGGTAAAAGAGCAAACAAATAGGGAGCCATATTGTCAGCAATGCTGACAAGTGCTCTGATGCCCTTTCCTAAGCATTTTCTCATCAACAACAACAAGATCAGATGTTTATCAGAGACATGAATAGCACAAACACATGGCTCTTGGCTCTTTCCTTCAGTAAGTAGCAGTAGCAATTAATTAGCTCTTGGAACATGTTGCATCTATAGACAGAATTTTAAACCCTCACTTTGTTTTTTTCAAGGTTTAGCAGCGTTTCTGAACAGTTCAAAGGCACATGTTTAATATGTGGAAGACTGGCATTCTGACTTCAGCATCAGGTAAACAAAGAATGCCTTCCCACAAGTTCAGTTGCACTTTTGGTTTAACAGAGCACATTTCACTTATTACAGTGAATAAAGAGCAGGGGATATTCAAACACTCTGCGAGGGTCTCCTGGGTGTAGCTATGGATAGTAGGTAGTATTTATGCTCCATTTTGTATGCTTGTCAACAGCTCTTTGTGTCAGATTTTTTTTTTTTTTTTAGTGCAGGTTGTCCTCAGGAAAGGAATGAAAAGGAGTGAATGTTGTCTCAGCTGCCATAAAGTGTTATGTTCTAGGTATAAATCATCATCCTGAAGTTCATTAACCTTAATATAGTTTAGTCTTTATGTGTCATCAGTTGAGCCCAAGCCTTCCAGATGAGTCATTCGCTATCTGCTGGATTTGTGGGGGCAAGCTAATTTTTGCATATCGTGAACAATTTCCATAGGTCTTTCTCCTTCTGTGCTCTGCTCATTGAATTGGGATGGCATTTCTTGAACTGAGAAGGTGCTGTGAGACAGGCAGAGTTGGGACAGCCTAAAAGAAAAGAAGAGGAGAAACTGACTCCAGATGAAAAATCCATCACAGCATGGCAGCAAGGGTGCCAATGAAGTGGTGTAACAGCTCTGATTCTCTTTTTTTTTCTACTGCACCAGTGTGTAAACCAGGAATTGCCCTGTTGCAGCAAAGGGAAACATGTAGTTGAGAAACGTCCCCAAAGCTGAGAAACACCCAGCCTGGGCTATCCACAAGGTGATGCAAATGCCCAAAAGTGAGTGTTGGTAAACACTGAAGAAGGGGGGGAGCCCCAAGGGGTGACAGCAGAGCTGAGGCGGTGTCCTCAACAGCCACCTCAGCACAGCAGCTGGTTTGCCAGTGTCCCACACTGCATCATGGGTTGATTTTTAAGGAGGAATGTAAAGCAGCATAATCTAGCCACTGACCTTGTGGATTTTTACAGGGAACTCATCCAGTGCCCGGGGGCTGGCGTGACACAGGTGGTGTTCACTGGAAGGTTTGACAAATGGGCTGTGGAGACTGGCACTGTGTGTGAAGCAGAGGCAGGGGTCGATGTAGTGTGTGCGAGATGAAAGATGAGGACAGGGCTAGGTCAGGAAGAACATTGTATCTTGGGCAGTTGTCTTTTCCACTGTCCAAATTCCACAGAATCAGTTTTTCCATCTCCTCCAGCAAATCTGAGGCATTTGCAATTCATGCTTTTAAACACCACTGTCTGTTTCTGCTACTTTGAGGATTAAAAAAATGCCTGAACATGTACACACGGAGATATAATAGAAGAAAATAAAAATCCCCCTCTAGCTTCAGATCATCACTCTTTTGGCCCCATGAAGCTCACCTATGGACAGAAATCATCTACCTCCAGCTGATCTTACTTCTCGGCCAAGGCCTGAAAGTCTGTCACCTCCCATCATGATCTGTCATACAAACATCACATGCAGTGTTAACCTAGTGGTTAGGAAGATTTGTTGCAAGTCTGTTGTTTTTTTTTTTTTTTTTTTTTTAAAACCACCCACTACAGTGTGGGTGAATTGTCTTACAGGTTTAAGGGCAGAGGTTGGGTCTTAATTTATCCCAGTAATCTGTCCGGAGTGCAAGCAGAAATCCTGCGGACTGCATGAAAACTGCTTGAGTCAGACTCTTCTCTGCTCCGGACTCAATAAGGGCATGAGTTGATCTAAACACCTATATCTTCTTCTGTGCCAGGGGATAGAGGGAGGAGAAAAAAAAGAAATCAATGTCATCTCTGGCTGAATTTCTAGTGTTTCACAAGACTGTTACTTGGCTCATCCCTTACCTCCATATATTGCAGAATAGCCCTGCTGCATTCACTCTGCATTGGACTGTCTGGATTTTTCTCTGAGAGCATAGGCTTGGCCTTTTCCTTCAGCCTCTGCTTCTTCTCTGTCTTGTTCCTTTTTAGTTCTTTTTCCTCTTCCTCCTTTTTGCCTTCTCTAGACTGCCACAAATTGTGCCTCTTGATGCCCTGTTGTGGCTGCTCTGTTGCCTTTCTCTTCAGGGCTCTGAGTGGGCAGTGCCAATGAATTGTTTTCCAAAGCCTAAGAGCTGCAGTTATCCTGGTTTTGGCCTCAGAAAAATAATGATTTGTACTGATTTGCTGATTTGAAAAGGATCTTTAAAATAAGAAAGAGGAGGATTACCTGCTGAAAATCATCTTCATTTGCATGAACAAAAGTTATTTGTATATGTAAAATTTTTAAAGGTATCTTGGCAAAATTGAGAGAAATGACACATAGGTTGTTAAAAAATCTCTGAGGTCCTTGTGATAGGCTGAAGTCTCAAATCAAAAGATACGTGTATCATTATAATTGGCATTCAACTTAAAGATCTTTATTTAACATAGTTTAAACTGATAAACTTTTAATCATAATTTAAACATAGCATAATGCTTAAATGTAGTTTTTCATCTTTTAAACAAATTCTTGCTGGTTTTTCTTTGTTTTCTGAAAGCTCTTCCTTTTGCTGTCAGAAAACAATCACAACTACAGCACTAAAAATACTTTAAAATGTAATGATGATGAGAAATGGCTGTGTTCAAGGTCTGGAGAGAGTAAATAGTGGAGTTACAGTTTTGAAACCCTCAAATAATTTGCTTAAACTGAAGCTCCTAGTCTTTGCACCCCATCACCTCCTGTATGTAAGAATCAGTCAATGAGCTGCATTGACACCTCTCCATTAACTAGTTTGTCCTCAGTTCCTGACTAGGTGAAGGATCCATGAGGACATGGGTCCTATCCTCAGCTGCATGACTGGGAACAAGACTGAGGCTGAAGTAATGTTTGAAAGGTTTTCTTTTATTTGTAGAACAAATGTTTTCATCTAACTGTGTAGCACAGTCAAACAGTGTGAAGGAAACATAACAATCCCCCTGTCTCTTTATCTGTGTTTTTATAAGGTCACCCATCACCACGGTATCTAAGTGTCTTTCTTCTTTCCTTTAAGGGTCCTGGTCAGGAGTTGAAAATAAGGAAAAGAGAGGAAGAAAACCACAAAGAAAGAGGCATATGAAAAGTAAAAAATACGGAACTGGAGGTGAACCTAAACACTCAGAGGCAATTTGCCTTGAGGAGCAAGAACCCTTGAGACCTGTGCTTAGACTTTGGAAAAAAGAATCTGTGAACAATGGTAAAGGCTATGAACGTGCTATCCCTCTGACAGGTATGTAAACCTTAAGATTAAAATAACAGCTTCAAAAATCCTTCTGTCAGAGTGAGTTTGCTTTAGCTAGTCAGGGTTTCAGGGGAAGTATCACAAAGACAATTTATATCAAGTGGAAATAGAAATGGAAAATTCCATTTGAAATTTCTAAACAGGTTGGTTCTTGAAGCATATTCTCTAAAACTTGGCAAAGTTATCATGACATTAAGATAACATTGTATAAAATCAGGTAATTAAGGATTAGAACCAGTGAATTTTAAGAAATATTTTTCCTATGTACCCTGAATCACCTTTAAGATAAATTTTATACATGAGAAGGAAAATGAAGAATTGGGAAGGGCACAAAATTTGAGTTTCTTTTTTTTGTCTTTGTGTCAATTATTGTTTTGATTTGAAAATATTTTCACCAACAGCTCTGGTAATCCCAGTTCTCTCTTATTTCACAAAGTAATTGGGAAGGGTTCCTTAACAGGCTTTTAAATTTTTGTCTTAGTTTTAACAATATATTTCCACTCTACCACTTTTTTTGGTATGGGGATTGGTTTTTTGTACTTGACTGACATTCCTGGTGATGCTGAGGAGAAGATGGTGAGTATTGCAATCACACATGAATGCCTCGGAACATCAACTATTTGTATGCTAATCACATCCCTTCAACAAAAACAAGCCACTAACCAAATTCCTTTTTGCATACTGTGAAGAAATAAGAGAATTCTTGACCACAGAAAGCAGGCATTGGTGTACATAAAAGGAATGAAATTATTCAGCATGTGCTTATTGATATGTCTTTAATCAGCAGCTTCCTCCTCACAGAGATCTTACTTGAGGTTTGCAGATGACCACATGTAATGATGTGGTTTTTTGTCACTGGTAATAACTATGTGAGGCAGCAATATGTGGTGCAAAATATTATTACTCAGTAAGTGGCATTTAACCGACCTAGTTACCCCAAAAGCTAATTGCTAGCTTGTATACATCACCACACCTTCCAGCAACACAGTAGACTTCAGGAAATGTTGAGCAAAAATTTCGGCTGCTGTCAGGCCACGTTCCGGTCGGTTGTGAGGCCCACTGAAGTCAATGGCTGGCTCACACTGTGAAGGAAAGTAGACTGAAAGGTCAAATTCTCAATCTTCTCATGAACTTTGGCATTTACTTTGAGAAATCCCATGCCTCCGTTCATAGCCACTGGTTCAACAAGCTACTTAGATCTGTGAGCAGGTTAGAAAGACATGAGTCATTGCACTGCCCCCGACGTGGTGACTCGCATCCTTCACCAGCGTCCCCTAAGCTGCCCCCTGGGTTGGCCCTTCCCCTCCAACAGTACGTTGAGAAGGCTTCTCTGCAGTTTCAGGTGTTTATTAAAGGAAAATGGGTCATGATGATGGATTGTGTTTTTGCTGCCTGCTTGGAAAGTGTGACCCCAAATAATGACCCCAAATATTGGGATCTCTGTGTGGTTCTTTCCTATTTTACTCCACCAAGCGTGTCGTGTGTAAAGGTATTATAATTCAAGAAGAACTTTTCCAGAATTACCACTCCCAACTCTCAAATAGGACCAGTAAAATTATTTCTTTTAATTGTTTTGTCTTTATTTCGGTTTGTATGTACCCCTTCTATGCAATGAACTTCACCACAAGTCCAAAGAAATCTTCACAATTGTTTCTCAGGCCCATTATTTGTGCATATTCTCCGTCAGAGAATCATAAAAATCAGAGACAGAAAAGTTCTTCTGTGTTAGATCATCTCATTGCTGCCCCTGCTAACACAGGTCTTTCCCCCTGTACAGTATATTCTCTAGTGTCTTGTCCAGACCAGCTTTAAGTAGATTAAATATGGTACTTTCTTACTGCCCTGTCAGAAGCTGTTGGAGAAGCTCAGAGGTAATTGGCACTGGCACCCTTTGAAGGTGTGTTGTGGACCTTGCCACACTTGTCATTTGTGTCCAAACACGGTGCTTTCCTCCAGCTGTCATGAGTATTGTGTGGCCATAATTCTTTCAGACCCAGCATACGGCCTGTGCTGAACACTTACAGCTAAGATGGAACAAAAGAAATGAAAATGTGGTTTTGGTTTCTTTTTGGCAGACAGTGTACATAGGGTTAATTCTTTTGAGCAACCCAGAGGTGAAATAGTATGGTGAGGGCCTCTGGAATATTTTGTTGATGAAAACTAGAGGTATTGAAATATGACGTGCTTGTCTGCACATGAAGCTTTTACCTAGATAAAGAGGTATATTTTGCAGGGTTCAATTAATAACTACATTTGAAATACCCACTGCCTGCTCT
The DNA here is from genome assembly GCA_013396775.1 of Cephalopterus ornatus. Lineage (NCBI taxonomy): Eukaryota > Metazoa > Chordata > Aves > Passeriformes > Cotingidae > Cephalopterus > Cephalopterus ornatus. The sequence goes on from VZRE01011397.1 coordinate 394,432, forward strand.
TGTAACACGGAAAGCAGATTTAGCCAAACAGCAAGTGCTTTTGAAGAACACTACAGATATACACATTTAAGCAAAGTAGTAATAATGTTTGGAGTTTCCTTTTCCTCTCAAGGAATGCATCAAGTGTTTCACTCAGTCCCTGCTCCAACTATGTTGCTACTTTGGGGCTAGGACATGCCTGCCTCTCCGCGGCATGACAAAATACGTGTTAGTCTTGATGGGAAGTCAGTAGTAAGCTGCTGGGCATCTTGTATTCAGACTCTTCTTCTTGAACTGTTCTGTTTCTCCCAAAAGATGTTGACGCACCAGCCAGAAAAGAAAAAGGTTGTTAGCTGATCCCAAGGGTTTTCTTTCTTCACCCATTATCACCAGAACCCAAACTTTTAATTCTACCATCTGCAGACCCATAAAACCATGAATCTCTAAGTGCAATTCTCCATTCAGATCACCATCATTACTCATTTCTAAAGCTTTACAGAGAGGAGAATACTGTCTCTTGGTGTAGCCTGTTAACTCAAATTGAAGGTTCCTAACATAGGGACTACTCATAGCAGTCTCACTGCTTGCTGTTACTGCCTCTGAGCTCATATATCCCAAACTGAGCTCACATCATGTAGCCCAATGTTTCTTGGACATGTAGCACCACATTAAGATGTCATTTTAAGCAATTAATATTTTATTTATAAATACTTATAAATATTTATTATAAGCAAGGCTATAAACAGCAGCTCATAAGAAAAAATCTATTACATTTGTATTAAATTGTGTTCAAAAGTTTAATTATAAGAGAAAAAAATTCAACTGAACTGGTAAAAAATACATTGCAGTCCTCTGCTTTGGCCAGTTCATGTCAGGCTGCAACATTCAACTGAAAAGGCAGATTTTGTTGCGTTCCATGCTAAATCCGAGAAACCAAACTGGTGATTTATGGAACAACTAAATGCTCCATGTTTTTGTCTTTCTTGGGCAATAGTCTTGTTCAACTCTCTGGGTTGAATGCTGCTCTTGAAATCCCCTGTGTGACTCATAGTTGAGGATTTGAAAGATGAGGTTTTGTGCCTACTGAAAATCCCGCTCTTGAGAGTGGGATTCATCCTTCTGACTCAAATTGTGGGCTTATATCTAGCTCTGGAGGGACCCCCATTTTGCTGATCCATAAATCAGAGGTCTGACTGCACTGGAGTCATCTTCTGCTTGGTAGGGATTTGTCCATTTTTTGAAGTGGTTTTGTTCCCCTTTTCTGTAAACTCTTTCTAGAAAGTCATGGAGACACATCTTTCTAGGGCTGTTTTGCCCAAAACATTACACCCTTAGGAGAAAGATGTATTTGACTAATTACCCCCTTGTAATACAGGGCTAAAAAAGGGCAGTTTTTAAAAATAAATAAATAATCTAAAATAATTAAAATCACAGTCTTGACTCTGGTAGCTGTTTTATATCTTTACCTCAAACCAGAATGACCAAACATCCCTGATTAAGTATCCTACAGAAGCATTTAAATCCAGCAATTTTAATAGTTCTTAACAACTCCCATTGATGGTATTATTTTTCATTGGGAAGAAAAATGGTTATTGCTCACATTGACCTCCAGTAAATCTTGTCACCCAGCCCATACCCTAGTCTTGAAATATAATTAAAGCACTCTGTTTTGATAATAGTGACTTACAAAAGTGTAGGAACTACTATTTACATTTTCTTTTTTTATTGCTTTTAAGTTTCATACAAAAAGAAAGGTAATGCAACTGAATTACCTTAAATGGCCAAGACTGATTTATTTCTGTCTAGAAATGTTGTAGTTTACATACATCAAATATGTTTTTTTTTTCCCTAGGATTACCTCAGTGTTTGATTGGCTTTTTTTTTTTTTTTTTTTTTTATGCTGGGGTGATTTTAAATTCAATCCACACTGTAAGCAC